>BFEA01000560.1:615258-634859 GCA_003427395.1 Chara braunii | reverse complement strand
GAGAGAGAGAGAGAGAGAGAGAGAGAGAGAGAGAGAGAGAGAGAGAGAGAGAGAGAGAGAGAGAGAGAGAGAGAGAGAAAGAGAGAGAGAACTTGACGTGGCGGAGGTGCGCGTGGACGTCGACGGAGCGGCGCAGCAGCGAACGGCGACGACGACGACGCGGAGCGGCGATGTAGATGGCGGCGGCGCGCAGCGAGACTAAAAATTGAACACGCGTTCATTTTTTTTGAACGCGCGTTCAATTATTTGAACGCGGCCTTTGCGGCATCCGTGTGAGTGGGGGGGCCCGGTTGCTGGGGTGGTGGGGCGGTTCGAGGACGTGCGGGGTGCGTGGGCGGCGCAACAGGGGCCGCTGAGCGGTGGTCCGACGGGGTGTGGTGCGGGGAGGGAGGTCGCCAGGAGTTGGAGCTCTGTGTGACGGGCTAAGGGCCGGCCGCTTCGGTGCACCCATCGGCGAGCGGGCACGATGCCGCGAAGTCAGGTCAGGGTGTTTGAGGATGGGGGGGAGGACGAGAATTTGAAGGCGCAGAAGAAATGCTGCGTCTACAAGTACATCTGTGTGGGATAGAGTCTGGGCGAGAGATTCCGCGGCAATCGCATGTTGAAGTGCGTTTTCTGCGGCCACCAGTTCCAGGGCAACCAGTTCGTGGAGGCGCGCCATTTCCGCCGGGGCAAGGGATGTCCGGATGTGACCGACGAGGCACTTGTCGACATCCACTACAACAGTGAGTACAAGATGTCCGACAAGTTCCTAGAGCGGATCCAGCGGTTTGAGGAGCTTCACGGTCCGACGCCTGCCATGGATCCGCGACGGGACGAGGGGGGGGAGGGAGAGATGAGGGACGCGGAGGAGCAGATCGACGTGCACGACGACGTCGAGGAGGTTGCGCGGGCGGGGTCGTCAGGGAGGGAACGAGGGAAGGGCGTTGTCAGCGAGCCGGGGGGCAGCAGGGCCAGTACTTTGCGTCGGCGCACGTGTCCGCTCATTCACGGGCAGGTGCGGATACGGCTGAGGCGGGTCCGTCTGCGGGGAAGAGGAAGGAGAGAGAGGAGGGGGCGCGAACGACGGCGGCGTAGAAGAGGCTGAGGCAGAACACGATCACGGAGTCATTCTCTTCAAAGTGGCAGATGGAGTTCAAGAAGAAGTGGCTGCGGTTTGTGTACAGTTGGCACCTGGCGTTCAACGTCTTCCGGAGCGAGCCATGGTTGGACGGGACTTGTCGGGGCCAGTGAAGGTGTTGTGACCTTCAGAGAACGAGATTGCGGACATAGAGACCATTGTCCACACGGCGGACGATGTGGGAGCTGATCTCGCGGAGGTCAGGGCTCCTTTCTATGTCACGGGGGCCACCATTATGTCAGACGGAAGGAAGTCACGCGATGCTAGACCTATCGTGAACTTCCTTGCCGGCGGGTCGCATGGGGTGATGCTTGTCCGGATGATGAACAGGGAGGGTGAGCGGGATCGGGCGCCTGATGTGTTGGCGCACTGGATCAAGGTGTTCGATGACTTCCCCCCTAAGTGGGTGAACGCCATCTGCACCGACTCCGCCTTGGCGTACGTTGCCGCGGCGAACATGCTCCAGGGGCCCGAGCAGAGGCCAGAGCATCGACGGATCACGTGGCTCCCATGCGCAGTGCATGTCTGCAACAAGATGTTGTCAGACATTGGCTGTTCGGGCTCGTGGTCCAAGGACATCATCGTGAGGGGGAGAGCGGTGGTGCGCTTCATTAAGGAGCACGGACCCCTTAGATGTATCTGACCTTAAGCTAAAATCAGATACATCTAGGGGGTCCGGTGTTCTAGGAACGCCGGACCCCCAAGAGCCAAAAATTTGGACCGGATTTTTGCCCAAAAACTCGATTTCAATTTCGTTCAAAAAATATAATATGTCCATTTTGACGAAATGGCTGTTGACTGATCTAACTCGACTTGATACGCCACGGGAGTGGACCGACGAGTGTGAGGCAGCTTTCAAGCGTTTGAAGCATGCTCTCACGCACCATGAGGTTCTCATGGTACCCGACCTGCAAAGGCCTTTTGTTGTAACCACTAACGCAAGCCAAGACGACATTGGCGCAGTGTTGGCTCAGCAGGAAGGGAAGAAGTTTAGATCGGTCGAGTATATGAGCAAAAAAATGTCATCTAAGAAGTTGGCAAAGTCCACCTACGAAATGGAACTCCACGCCCTCTACACGGCAGCGGTCCACTGGAGGCACTATATGTTAGGAAGGTTCTTCTATTTGAGAACTGACCATCAGACCCTCAAGTGGATCAAGACACAGTTCTCTCGAATGCACTCAAACGTTGGATTGAAGTCATAGATCAGTATAACTTCAAACTAGACTATGTGAAGGGAGAGTACAACAAGGTTGCAGATGCATTGTCTCGCAGGGCAAATTACCTAGGTGCGCTGATTTTTTAGTTTGGCCTTTCTGAGGATGTTACTCGATCCTGGGGGGAAGCCTACAAGGAAAACCCCATCACGATGGACATAATCAACAAACTGGAGGCCAAAGACAAGGCCACCACTGACGAGTTTGTGATGGTGGATGGGTTACTCTTTCTTGAGAAGGCAGGGTTTAAAAGGTTAGTTGTTCCATCTAGGGAAATTTTGCGTCGTTTATTCTTAGGTGAGTGCCACGACGCAACGGGACATTTCAGCTATAAGAAGACTAGTGCTAATTTAGTACAACGATTCCAATGGCCTAACATGCTGGACGATGCAAAGCAGTACGTACAGACCTGTCAGGTCTGTTAGTGGGACAAGCCGCGGACTCAAACTCCGATTGGGTTACTCAAACCTCTACCCATTCCTGCTGGCCCGGGGCAGAGTAATCTCCATGGACTTCATGGATACTCTCGTGACCAGCAAGAATGGCAAGAGGCACATCTTCATCATAGTGGATAGATTTGCTAAGTTTGCTAGACTAATTGCCATGTCGGAGACTGCCAGGACTGAACACGTCATCAAGTTATTCATGGATAACTGGGTGCATGACTTTGGGTTGCCAAAGACGATCGTCAGTGATAGTGATGTGCGTTTCACAAGCGAGATGTGGAAGAAGGCCGCTCAACAGATGGGCAGCCAACTCCAAATGACTTATGGGAATCATCCCGAAGCCAATGGGCAGGCTGAACAGCTGAACCGGGTGGTGCAGCATCTGGTGAGGCATTATACTAAGCCCATCCAAGATGATTGGGATGAGAAGTTACCTCTCATCGCCAGTCTGTACAATATCGTTGTACACAGCACCACTGAGGTCACACCGAATCAACTGCATCTAGGGTGGAAGCCTAGATCTGCACCAGACTTCCTCCTTGCTGAAAACTGACCTCCTGCAACTCCTGGAACCATTGAATTTGGTGTCCAGTAAGCGTAGTTGCTGCAACAAGCTGTCGAGAACATCAAGAAGTCTCAGGAAGCAATGATTGCTTCTGAGAACAATCATCGTCGACAGTCCACATTTCATGTAGGGGAACGTGTCTGGGTTAAGGCTAGTGAACTAGGACAAGAGTTCGGCATCTCTAGGAAACTAATGCCTCAATATTTCAGTCTGTGGGAAGTCCTGGATGTTGTGGGTAGTGAGACGGATGGTCCGTCGTACGTCATTCGTATCCCTGGTCACTTACGCACTTACCCTGTTTTCCATGCCTCAAAGCTCGCTCCTTTGGTTGAGACAGAAGAGTTCCCATTACGGAGATCTATGCTGCCCCCAAACATGGATGGCCACGTGGATGTCGACGATATCCTGGAGCACGGAGACATGCCTGTTCCCAAGCCAGCTGGCAGTGGTAGACCGCCTAAACCTGCAAGGGAGTACAAAGTATGGTTCAGGCATCATACGGATCCTAAGGAAGATCGATGGTTTACAAGGGAGGAGCTGGTCAAGACAACTCCTCAGATCGTGGCCGAGTATGAGAAAAAACTGAAGGGGAAGGCACCAGCATGAAGCATCTTAGCGGACTTTCGAAGCTCAGGGGGATGGAATGCGAGGAACGAGCCCTCACGGGGCCTTATCAGACATCACATGTTATGGGCAGAGGCCCCCAGCAAGCCGAGTGCCCGCCCTAAGTGAAGGTGGGCTTGAATCCTACCCCTTAAACAGCATTGGCCACGACGGGGAGGTCAATGGTCCGCTGCGCATCGGAATCGGGTCGAAATTTCGGTGCGGGCCGGCGGATGAAGGCGATCGAGGGCGGGTAGAGTGGCGCACGTACCGAATTGTTCACAGCACGCTACTAAATGAGAGAGAGCACCCACGGGTCCAGGTACACGACGGGCATCAATGCGGATGAATACCTCGACGCGCCCGCCATCTGATAAGCGGGCAAGGCAATTTTTTTTTCCTTTCTGTTTTTCGGTCGTCGTTTTTTGCTTTTTTTTCTTTTGTTGGTTTTCGTTCCCGTTCGCTGTTTGTCGTTTCCCGCTGCCGCAACCTTTCTTTTTCCTTTTGTTTTTGTCGTTTCTCACTGCCGCAGCCTTTTTTTTCCCTTTTGTTTTCGTCGTTTCCCGCTGCCGCGACCTTTTTTTTCCTTTTGTTTTCGTCGTTCCCCGCTTTCAGGGGCTTTTTTCCCCCTTTTGTTGGAAACCTTATTTTCCCTTTGTTTTTGTCAGGCATTTCGTTACTTTCGACAAAAGGCATGGGGGCGGGTGCACGCACCTTCCTGTGTAGAACCCAGCCACCCACCCCCCAACCCGCCTGCCCGCCCACGCACCTGCCTGTCTGCCTGCCACCCACCCACCCACCCACCCACCCACCCAGCCGCCTGCCTGCCTGCCTGCCGCCCGCTCGCCACCCACCCACACACACACAAATATCAATATTATATGAAGCTCGCTGCTAATGGTTGATGTTGGGGTTTGAACCCACTCACAGATTTGAGATATGCAACTGCCTGCTCTGATACCACTCAGGTGAGTTGGGTCCCTGCGTGGTTTTGGGGACTGTTTTTTTATGAAGTGTATCCGACGTCAGGCAGCTGGCAGGTCAGGATGCGCCTGTGTCCAAACCCTAACGTTGCACAATGTGGCAGGCGGGTCCTGCCGCTGGCCGCGTTCCCATCTCCACCACCGCTCAGTCCTCCCTTACCTCGAGTCTACCACTAATTCCACCCCACGTTGTCACTCCGCCCGTTCCTTGGGCACGTCGAGCCTGTTCGGCGCTGCGAACTAAGCACATAACTCGTGCAACATATCAGCTGAGATCAAAGAGGATGAGAGGAAGGGGATGCGCAAATTTATAGCGTAGGCGGTGGAGCACCAGTGTGTAATGCAGGTAGTGAGGGGCATAGATGAGGAGGAGAAAAGGAAGAAGGTTCCAGAAGGTAAGAAGGCAGAACAATCAAATTTTTCGCTCACTTGGGGTGGTTGTTCAAACTGCGGACGTAAGTTCGCTCTTGCAGCTTGATCCGACCATCCTAACTGTCGACCAATCAATCGTACCGAAGAACCAGGAGGGGATCGGACGAAGGGTTTGGAGGGAGATGAAGGAGTGCGCGAAGACAAAGGACAGCAAGAAAGGAAGTTGGCATGCACGCACAAAGCGGGAAGTGAGCTTGCGTGGCAAGCAAGGATTCAAAATGCAAAGAAAAATTGAAAATTGTTGTCAACCGACTCTCATAACCGTTTCTTTGGAAATTCGTGCACGGTCACTAATCGGCCGCGCGAGACTAATTTGAACAAGGACAGGGGCAACCTCAAAAGATGCATGCAATTGGTCCTCAGAGTTCAGAAATGGACCCCGTTTTCTGTAATCGGTCATGGTCGATACTTCGGGGCTTACTTCGGGTTTTCGTCCGAAGGGTACGTGAAAGCCACGGGGTACGGAGCTTGGCTTATCACAATATAGCGTAAGGGGTGCATTCTTAATCTTTGTGATTTTCAGAGCCAAGGTGGCAAAGACTGCAGAGGCCTTTTGATACAAGGCCTGCATGTTACTAGTCCACCATTGTTGCCCCAATTCTACATGAGCTCATCGGGATCTAAGAGCCCAGTATGGATCATCGAATGGCAGTTTGAGCAGCCGGTATGTCTCTTCAATGGGGATTAGCTTCAACCAAGTGGGCTATGCTTCCTTGTTTTGACTAGCCTGGGAAGCCTCAGCCTGCAACCAGATGACTATAAGTGGCTCAACCATTGAAGATGTGAGCAAGGACTGCAGCACTTCCACCCTCGTACCAGTGAGCTCAAGTACAACCTAACTTCAATTATCTGATTTTTTTGCTTGCCTGAAAATTTCCTCAGTGCCTGGACCATTCTGTGGTCGACTAATGGCTTAGGTTTGGTTGACTTGAGAGACAAGGGGGTTAGGAGAAAATTAGGACCAGCTATAGCAATAGGGGGGCCGAGAGCAGCAAGTTGTGGCTAACTTTGTCCATCAGCTACAAATGCAGCAAACTGTTGTTTGAGCCACCAGTACTTCCTAAAGTCGTGCCCGTATACAAGCCACAATTTATGAAATGTACGGGCCACTACAGGAGCACCGAAATTCATCCGACTGGAAGCGTTCCTTTTTTTTTTTTTTTTTTTTTTGTTTTCGAGACGATGCTCCAGTCTATTCGTGGGGAGCAACACGGCTGGGAACCGGGCCCAGCGTCCCTTATCAAAATACAAGGATGAGCTACCGGGGCCATTACCCGGCTTTGGCTAAGTCTCAAGGCCTCTCTAGGAACGGAAATACTTTATCTAGTATGCATTTATGCGCCTAACGACCCGATCCAAAGAGCGGTCCTTTTGCCTCCCTCCAGCAGATACTACCCACAGATGCCCCACTAATGATGGGGGACTATAATACAACGCTGGACCCAACACTAGATAAAAGATCTCCCTCCCAAAACCAGCAACAAAACCAAAGGCAGAACGGGCCGGGTGTGGCAGCCCTGGGACAGCTCATGGCCAATCTAGACCTTATAGACTCATATAGACAGTTGCACCGAACTAAAAGAGCCTACACGTGTACCAGGTCCAGGGGAGAAATAGGCATAGCGAACTCCATAATAGACCTTGGACTCATAACGGATGAATTGGCAAGACTTCTCACAGTAGCGGATATCTGCACTATTTCGCCATGTAATTCCTTTGACCACAGGATGACGGTGTTGGAGCTTTCCTTTCACTCTCATATTACCAAAGGCCTAGGGTTCTTCAAATTTAATGCCTCGCTTCTCACACTGTCAACTTTTCAGTGCTTGGTGAAAGAATTATGGGCGTACTGGACAGTCTCAAAACCGGCTGAGGGCAGTCTGGTCCAGTGGTTCAATGACGGAATCGCACAACTCCCTGAGAGAGTGAAAAAATACTCAATCAAACATGCAAGGGAGAGAAAGGAAACCTTGGACCGACTGTTGGACGAACTGGAAGAATGGGATAACCACCTAACAGACAAACCCCTGGAGAGGGAAACATTTAATAACCTTCAAAGAATGCGTGCCCAACTGCAGGAGCACTTGGATGCCCAGGCCCAGAAATGGCGAATTCAAGCACGCATATCAAAGGATGCGGCTGATGGGATGATGACAGTGGCCTTCTTCAGAAGAGCCAAAGCTAAAGGAAGACAAAACACGGTGACCTCCCTCAAACATCCATTTGACAATTCCCAACCGCCGACAAACAACACCTACAGCATAGCTGAATATGCCTCATCATATTATCAAAGGCTCTTTACATACGAACCCAACCAACATGAACCCCATATACTGCACACGGCCAAGGATACCGTCATAAATGCTTTTCCATCCATGCTCTCCACAAAACAAAGGGAGGACATGGAAGGGCCCATACGTAAAGAAGAGATGTTACAAGCCCTCCAAGATATGGATGACGAAAAGACACCAGGACTGGACTCCTTCGCCAAGGAGTTTTGGATTTACTTTTGGGACACATTTCAAGACGACTTCAGTCACTATGTGAATGAAGTTTATAGGGAAGAAAACTTTGGTGGAATGATAGGCCAAGGGGTTACAACACTCTGATATAAGAAAGGGGATAGGGAAGAAATACGAAACTACCGACCGATAACTCTTCTCCCTGTCCCCTACAAAATAGTAGCTAAGGTCTGGGCTAATAGACTCTTACCCCACCTATCTAACATCATCCACCATGATCAATCTGGGTTCATGCCATATAGGAATATTCAGGACAACATTCTTCTGGTCAATGAGACCATAAGATATGTGAGACAAAGACGAGTTGATGCAGCGATTCTCTTTATAGACTTTGAAAAAGCATACGACCATGTCGACTGGGACTTTCTAAAAATGTGCCTAGAAAAGATGAATTTTGGTCCCAGATTCCGGAAATGGGTGAATATATTCCATAGAACAACAACCACTAATATAATGATGAATGGACACCTGGCACCCCCGTTTAGGCTGCAGAGATCGGTCAGGCAGGGAGACCCCATCGTCCCAATGCTCTTTGTCATAACCATGGAAGCATTGGCGGCCATGATTCGGGCCAACCCGGACATTCAAAGAATAGATGTTCAAGAGATACCACCTCACCTTGTCCCGATCACATCCATTTTCGTCGATGACCCCACAGTCCTGTTCAAAGCTGACCAGGCATCCTTTCAGGCACTGGCATATACAATTCGACTGTTTGAGGTTGCAGCAGATATGAAAGTCAACTGGGGAACAAAAACGGAAGGGTGGTGGCTCGCCAGTGAGAACAACCCACCACCAGAAGCTCCGAGTGTTGACTGGAAGCCTAAGGATATGGCCATCACAGTCCTGGGCGTAAATCTCACTGCGAACGACCCTCCCCAAGATCACGGCGACAAATTGGTAAATCTGGCAGTCCAACGAATGGGGGCATGGAGAACGACCCATACATCATTGGTAGGAAGAGCGCTAGCGTTAAACAACGCAATATTCGCGGCAATCTGGTATAAAGTAGCATTTTGGCAGCTAATCTCGTGGTCAGCTCACAACATTGAGGCAAGCCGCTGTAGCATACCTGTGGCGAGGAGATTATGACCAAACTACATGCATCAAAAGAGTGGCATGGGACATTATAACGCAGCCACGTAACAAACGAGGACTAGGAATAGTAGACCCAGAAAACGAAATTAAAGCATTGATATTCGAGTTTCTCATCCGATTGTTGCTAGGTAACAATATCTCATGGGAACCATATGCGTATATCCAAATTTCGGCCCTGGCCCCGCAGACTCTGCCTGACAGACAATTGCATCCACTGCAATGGCTCACCAATAAACACTGGACCCTTCCGCCCCCCCCCCCCACACGACGTCATGACACAACAACATCGGCAGCAAAATGGGACCTCAAGACAGATCCGCTTTGGATCTCGTTCCTTAGGCTCTGGAGGGAATGAGGCCCCTCTCAAAAGACAACATCGCTGAGATGGGGCGAAATATGGAGACAGCCCGTGTTTGGCAACCCATTCATAATGGAACAACACGGCGAACCCTTCCCTTTGCATAACCACCTACGCTGCCCCCCCCTGGGTAAAAAAAGGAATATACACGATCGGCAATTTGTGGAATCCACAGACTAATACATGGTACACAACACAGGAGCTCCGACCACGGTTGCCTCATATCACAAATATAAAGGATGGCCTACAGGAACTCCAAGAGGCCATCCCGCTGGCGTGGATTTTTGTGCTGAAAAAGGGTCCGGCGATAGAGCAAGGGGATTGGGTTGGAAAAAAAGATGATTGGCCACTCCCGAAGGTGGTGTATAATGTGGATACAATTGAGGCACACCAGGTGGGGCTGCAAGCCTACACAATACGACTGTCGGGGGAAAGATGGACCGACCTCAGCAGGGATGATAGGCTGGACGACAACAACCAGCCCGATAACCTAATCAGAGTGTGTGTTGTGAGTGAGCAAGACAAGGGGTGGCATGTTTATGAGCCGACTGTGCCGCTTAGCCAGCTTCCCTTTGACCCGAGGGAATGGGAGTGGGATATGGGGGGAGAAAGAAAACTCTTCTTATGGCAGTATACGGTAAAAAATGGTTACAGGCTGGCAAGGAAAAAAACACAGATTCTGGACCCAATCAAAGCGCGATGGGCCAGAGATTCACCCCTCAACACAAATGATCTTTGCAAACTAAATTGGAATACATATTCTCGCATACGACCGACCAACCTTTTTTTTTTTTTTTTTTTTTTKTTTAAAGAAACACAACTGAAATCATTAGGAATGGTGATAAGAGCAGCCATTCCTAATCACCCAGTTGAGACTCCATTCTATTGGTGGGGAGTATCACCTGCTGAAAACCGGGTTCAACGTCCCTTGTGCAACAAAATTGTCTAGTATTACAATATGATATATGTTTAAAAAAGCAACAAAAGATAAAAAACCACCTCTTCAGTCTTGATGGGACCGCCATATAAACATGTACTGCTAGCAGTTCTAACCCTCCTGATGATGAGGAATCAAACTTCATTATCTTCCTCCCCCCTCCCCAAACCATTGAGATTCTACTAGGGCTAATTCTGATGGAGGGAACAGTTCACAAAAACATGCAGCATCCCTGAGAAACTCCCCTGGCTGAATATCAAACCATTCATTAAACTGTAGCGAGTAACTCTTTTTAATAGGCATCCCAGGATCATTCTCATCAGGCCACACCACCTGTCTAATTCCTTGCATCTGAGATCCCCCCTAACCAGTCCATTATGAATTGGAGAATATATTTCTTGATGTCTTTCTTCTGCGTTGAAGATTTTAATTTAATTTTAAGATTAGCCCATTGAGCCCGAATTTCCGTTTCCACAAATTGTTTGATATTAAGAGAAAATTCCTTCCCTTCCATACACACCTTCTCCATTACATTTATACACCTCCTTTGCCATATAACCCATATGACTGCTTTCCTACCCAGACCAAATATATTGAACTGAAAGGATGAGAGAGACACATCAACCGGACTCCATTGTCCTAGTAAAATGGCTTTCCATTCCCAAGGCCACTCAAGGCCCGTTAGTCTACGCCAAATACAATCCCAACGATGCCACATAAGGATCGATCCTGGACATTGAGTAAAAATATGTTCAATCGTTTCTCTATATTTCCGTGGGGGGAAAGCCATGAAACAAGAGCGACACCATGGAAGCGCCAAACCTCGTTGTTCCAGTGTTGAATGATCTATCAACCAATCATTAGTGGGCAGGCATCTATGCATGATCTGCCATTGAAGTGAAGCGTATTTAGCAGGTCTCTCCTTAGTGAACCGAAACCACCGTACTATTTGAAATTGGTCTATGTGAATGTTGAGATGTCTTACCCATCTATCTTGTACAATTGCTGGAACATCGCCTTTGGGTCTCCACATTCGATAGGCCGCTTTGACAGTCAGGGCTTGAAGTGTTCTGGGCTTACCTCTCTTTGAGACCTTCCATACCTATTCCTCAGGGTCTAGTGGAAGTTCTGGTATTGGGACTTCCGGCCAGTAGGCCTGCCATCGAGCAAGATTGGTGCAGCCAGGTATTGTATGATGTAGGACCCTAATCCTATACAACCTCTTGTTAGGAACCCATTCTACCCTGTCTGGATCATACCTAACCAGGAGGAAATCCTGTTGCATCTGAAAATATTTATTATTACTCCATCCTGATGTTGGGATACAATCTAACCTATCATACCCTGCCACCCAATCAAAATCCTGCAGTCGGATCCCTTTCCTTAACGTTTTTACCCAAGCCAAGGGAATTGAGAAAACTATTTTGTCCAAATTTTCAGATAAATGATGAGCATATTTGAGTGTGAATCTTAGTTGTTCTACAGACTTCCAATCTTTTACTGATGGATCCCATAAATCCTTAATCCTCAGAATTCCCCTTTTAACCCAGGTTGACCATGGATATGAAGAGTTGTTGTAAACACACCCATTAATGTCTGTGATCCATCTATTACCAAAAAGAGGTTGTCTTAACACTTCTTCATATCTTGTTGGGAAAGATCTGTCAGGAAGTGGAAGTTGTCTCCAGGTTTTAATAAGGGAGCCCCAAAAATTGTCTTGATAGGTCCCCGAACTTTTTTCCCCCTCCCTCCTTTCTTCATTTAACTGAGCATTTTCTCTTGAAATGGACCAATAACGATTTTCTACCCATGTGAGTGGGTGTATTCCATCAATTGTAGATGGCGCCAAACGTCTGATTTGCTCTAGGGCCATAGGTAGCCAGGGCACCTCTGGGGATAATATCAGTGATTTCATCCATTGTAGAGACAATGCTTTACATTGTAAAGATGGATCCAATATGCTTAAACCCCCTTTCGATTTAGGCTGGATAATCGTAAGCCATGCCGCTCTTGGAATCACTTTTAAGAGTTCATGGTTGCCCCTCCAGAGGAAGGAGACCAGTAATTTTTCAAATGCCTTGGTTGCTGTTCTGGTGAGTGACCAGATTGCAAACTTGTACCAAATAGATGCTAATACTACATTATTAATGATTAATGCCCTTCTAAACAAAGAAGTATGCTGATTTTTCCATTGGGACATTTTTTGTAATGCAGGTTTTGTTATCCAATCATCATTTGTAGAAGGCCTCCCAAGAGTAGTAAGCGAGACTCCCAATACTCGAATAGGGGTTTGTAGAGATAACCACTTCACTCTTGGTTGTTCTGGTGGTCTGTCTCCATTGGAATGTATCCACCAGCCTTGTGTCTTGCTGCCCCAATTAACAACCATATCAGGTACTAGGGTAAATTTATCCATTAATGCCTTGATTGAGGCTTCCATTATAACAATGAGATCATCAGCAAACATAAAACTTACAGGCACAGCCTCTTCTGGAATACCAGCTATTTGTAGCCTTTTTAGATTATGATGACTTCTAAGATTAGCCCCCAAGGCTTCCATAATTATAAGAAAGAGAAAAGGCGCCAAAGGGTCCCCCTGACGCACCGATCTCTGTAATTTGATTTGTGGAGATAGAAGACCATTCACTTGAACCCTAGTGGTAGCATTGTGGTGTAATATGCTAATCCATTGACGTAAAACAGGACCGAAGTTCATTTTTGATAAACAAACATCCAAGAATCTCCAGTCCACATGGTCATAGGCTTTCTCGAAGTCTATAAAGACAATTGCAGCATTTTGACGTGACTGACGAGTCAATTTGATCATCACATTAATCAGTAATATGTTATCCTGTATATGACGTCCTTCTATAAACCCTGTTTGAGATGGATGAATAATTTCTGGCATAATTGGAATCATTTTATTCCCTATAGCCTTAGCAAGCATCTTATAGACCACTGTTAACAATGTGATAGGCCTGTAATTCCTACTATTAGATTTATCCCCTTTCTTATAAAGGAGAGTGAGAATTCCTTGTCCAACAAACTCTCCCATATTTTCTAAATTTTGGACTGAATTTAGGAAATTCATCTATGCCCGGGGTTTTATGCTCTTTCATTTGAAGCAATGCTGTTCAGATTTCTTCTTTTGAAATTGTTTTTTCAAGTGCATCTTTTTGTTCCTGCGAAAGAGCTTTTGTCAGAGGGATTAGAAAGTCAGATATCTCCTTATTATCTTCCATTATATCTTTAGAGTTTTTGGCTGATGTGAAAAGACCTTTGAAGAAATCATAGGTTGTTTTAAGACTACCTGTTGAGGAAACAAGGTTATCGATATGAGAGGGAATGGTGGGATCAATCAACCCTTCAATAACTGCCCTTCTGACCCGAGCTTTTGCCATAGCAAAGAAAGTAGTACCCATTTGTCCTTCAATTTGATGCTTGGTTAGTTTTCCTCTAATAAGATACCCTTGCCAACGATGTTATGCAAAGGAAAGAAGTTGATTCCTTAGGCTGCTGATATCAATTCGTTGTTGTTGATTGGACTCTGAATCCTGTGACTCATAATGTAAAATTTGCTCTTGAACTTGTATCTCCTGCTGATATCTATCTTTTGCTAGTAGTTTTGAATAATCCTGACATTTTCGAGCCATAAAGGCTAATCCATTGTTAAACCATTCAATGAGAGAGTCATGCTGAGACTTAGTTGATTGTCAGTATGTCCATACATCCTGCACAAACTGTCTGAATCGGGGAATGTGTAAAAGAGACGTATTCAACTTATAAAATCCTCTCCCCCGATCCGGCGTCTTTTAGAATGATAATAGTATCGCACACATTTTGTAGTCCGCACGAGGCCAGGACTCCGAGGAAAAATAGCTGCCCCCTGAAGAGCCCTTTCTAGGTCTTCTGATAGTAAAATCAGGTCTATACGTGACCTTGAAATGATCACGGAACCCCCATGTCGTATACATATAAAAATCCATTCCTGAGGATGAAGACGTCGAAAAGAGTCAAAGAGACCCTCTGACTCACATAATCTACTAATTATATTCTCATCTTCCTCAATATACCCAGGACAGGGAGTGGGGATCTTCCATCTGTCCAAACCTCGGTCAGGGGCTGCATTGAAATCCCCTGCCATGATTAGGGGTATCCCGTCAGGTATATGATTACGAATTGTTTGGAAAAAAGTAACCCTTTCCTGTACATCATTTGGACCGTAAATATTCATTACACAAACTATCTCTATTTCCAACATCACTAGAGCTACAATCCATCTCCCTTGCTCCTTATCTGCGTCCCAGTACACTATTTCTGACCTAGATTGAGGAGGAACCCAAAAAACTACCCCTCCTGATCCGCTTCTTTGCGCATGGGAACATAATTTTTGGAAAGGCCATATCAGATTGTGCGCTCTAGTGTGTGTAGAGATATCCATAAGATGTGTTTCTTGGATGCATATCAAATTTGGCCATGATTTTCCTCCCACCCCTCTAAGTTGCTCCAAGATTGAGCGACGTTTGTCTGCGTCTGCTGTCGCCAACCCATTCACGTTAAGAGAACGAAGATCCAAATCTGCAGTATGTGTTGCACGAAGCCAAGAAGGATTCTTATCATAAAGAGTTTTTAATGCATCCATTTTTACTCCTTTACTCATTTTTTTAACAGATAGAGTTATAGGGAGTTTATAAACGAATCCAGTTAATATTTTCTAATTCTGATGTTGTCTGTAACAAACCTTTGCGTAGAATGGTGCATAGAAAGGAAGCTACATCCACAATAGACCACACTGCATTGGCCTTGATCTTCGACATCTGAATGTCCAGCAAGGCCGTGTGAGAGTACCATTTAAGGCCAACTTCCTTATTATCATCAAACCGCACATATGTATTCCTTTTCGCCAAAAACGTTTTTCCCTCCGTATTAGTGAAGGTAGCCTGTGGACCCGGATCATAATTCTTGGCCAGAAAATCATACATATCTCTTTTAAATATTTTATCCCCCACCTTCTGATATTCCACATATGTGGTCCATCCACGAAGAGTCACCCCCCCATATTGATCATTACCAATAGGAGAGAGCCCAATTTCCCACCTCCCTCCCTTTTTCCGGAGAGGAATGATCAGATTTCCTTTTGGTGACGTCATGCGGTTTGACTTTCCTTTCTCCAATATATGTCTGAGTTTATGCCGTTTACTTGTTTCTTGATCCCCTGCCTTACTATTAATATTACCATTATTACCCTTATCATTTTCTATTTCTAAAGTGATAGGCGAAGTCTGTTTGGGTAGTACTATTACAAGTTCTGACTGCTGCGGATTGTCAATGTTCCCTGATTGATCTCTAATGCTTTTCCCATCTTCATTTCCTCTCATACCCCCATTGATGATGTTCTCCCTTTCCTCTTCCCCTCCTGTTCAATTTCCTTTTCATCCAGTACATGTGGTAACGACTGTGTATCTGACTGTGAAACAGGATTTACCGCCTGTTCCATTTCTGCCTTTCTATTATGAGATACATTTGGAGGGGGAGATGAAGGCGGGGAGGGGGGGAGAGGGGGTGTAAATAATTTCATAACAGTAGCCAGTATACGTTGACTCACCACTGTCCATTGAGCCCCTTCTGGAAGTCCTTTCTAAATAACTTTCCTCAAACTAGGACTGCTATTCACGATATCAAGAAGTTGAATATAAGAAAGATCCCAGAATTCAGTGGACGTTGTACCAAACTTATCCTTCAACCTCATAAGCATCCAGTCTGCTAACTACTTCATTTTTTGTTCATCAGTCACTTGGTTCTGCTCAGATATACTCGTATCTAATGTCCCCTTGCTGGAGGAGAGCAACGAATCATCCACCTGTTCCATGAATACTTCCGGGCCCTCAAATGTGGAGTCTATTTCCATAGGGGCCGCTCCAAATGCCTCCGGAAATGGGTCGTGCTCAGAAAACTGTGAGGAGGTTGCTCTAACTGGACTATCAATTTTCATTTCGTCCACATTACCTGGTCCCGTAGTTAATAACAAGCTATCTGATTTTCTTGACCCCTGACCTATCTGATTTGCACTTACATTCTCCAGCTCTTGCTGTGTGTCAGGGAGAAGTAGTAGGTTGTTCCCAATTGTGACCATCAGCCTTTCCGAAGGATTTTTTTTTTTTTTTTTCCTCTGCGGACTGTGGATGTTCTTATTCTTATTCTTATTATTTTTTTTCCTTTTGTGATGTGATTTATTTTCGCTTTAAGTTTTAAATTCTTTCTTGTTACAGCCTGTTGTGTCTGATCCCTTCTATCTGACTGTGCATCTTCCATTTCAATTAAAAGAATTTGTTTCGGTTGGGTATTATTATTATCTTTGACATTAGTGATGAAGAGTACCTCTGGGTGAGAGTCGGATTTCTCTGATTTTCCTGATACCCCACTTCCTTGTGTTATTCCCTCCTCTGTTTATTACCCATCTGCTGATTCTCATGGAGCTGCGGTTGTGGCCCCGGAAGTGATTTATCCTTGGGTCTCCATTGCATCTGTCCTGCCGGATTCTGCTTGTGCTGTATATTTCTAGATTCTCCTTGCGCCCCAGGGTCTACCTTGTGTCTCTCCTTGCTGTATTGTCTGATCACCCCTGTTTTCATTGGCCTCTGCTACCGTAGAGATAGGCTTGATAGTAACCTCCGCAGGTGTCCAGGAGTCTGGTGGCTTGGTGTGCCAATTGGGGACCCCCTGACTTTCCCACGTCCACCGTTTGTTCCCTCCCCCCTTTGTAGAACCTTTTATGAAGACCCAGCCCTCATGACCTGGATCCACAGTTCTCCATAGATTGTTACGAAAAGGATCCCGAATCAATCTCCCCGTAACTCTATTTTTCCGGGTAGGGTTTTGAGAACAACTTGCATCAGTACACAAATGGCCATATGCCTTACACCTAAAGCACCATGGGTGTAGTTTATCTGCAGTATGAATATGATATTCTTTACCACCTATCCTATACGGGATAACATCGTCCATAATAAAAGGTTGATTGGATGGATGGTTCAAGGCCAGCATTAGATAATCATCCCTACGAGCCATGTATGCAGGTAGAGGTTCGATAAAATCCGCAATTTCATGTGTCGTTCCAAAGTCATAGATAAACGCTGCTTGAATCTTTATAGGAATATGTCTAAACTCTACCCAATAATGTTCTTCCATGAGCTGTGCACGCCGCTCATCTGGTCCTTGACGTATGGGTGACCATGGATATATATGGACTTCTGACCTGTCACAACGCAATTCCTTTCATTGTTCTATTGTTTGCTTGTCCGTCAGGTGCAACCATAATACTGTGAATATCGTAGAGTTCACTGGTTGGATGATAAAATCTTCAACTGCCACTTCCTGATCCTTTGAAATACGCAAGCCTTTTATTAATCCATTTCACTTTATCATTTATTGACTTATATGCTGCGTCATCGTAGAATACCCAGTTGTTGGCATGGGCCTGATACACTGCATCCCGTTCAGCTAATTTATGCGTCGGATAAGCTTTGATCATCGATTTCTTACCCCCTGAGTCAATGACCTTGTTTTCTGATGGGTTAAGAAATTTGAACAGAAAAAAACGCCCTTGCCGTAGGAATATTCCCTAATGGAACATGCAGTGGTTGACCTTGCGAACCATTCCTCTTGATTTCCAGTGATTTTTCCTGGAAAACACCTCTAGCTCTTTGTGCCCATGTTAGAGTAGTAGCAGGATTCGGTGGGAGAGCCTGCTGTGACGAAGAAGGGACTGTATTACTTATCATGCTCCCTTTGCCAGAGCCCCTATCAAGCGTCCCTGCCCCCATTGCCCGCCCCCCTCCTGTGTTTTACTATTTTCCCCCATTCTTCCTCCTTTGCCTTCTCCTCCCCCATCACCTCCCCTCCTATTCTCTCTTCCACCCCCATTGCCCCCTCTTCCTCCAATTAAACCTACATTCCTTCTCTCCCCCTTCTCCATCCCATGTTCCTCACTCCCATTTCGTTGCTCTTCCATAATTACCAGTTGCCTTCCTTCCATTACCACATCATCCTTCTTTCCCTGCAAATGGTCTTGTGAAACTTCCTTCTGGATTAAGAACCCGGTATCAGAATAAGAGGGATCCGAAGCCTTTTGATCAATTAGAGACAAGTCCATTGATTTGGGCTGATTGTCCATTGTGCTATCCACCCCTTTGTCACCCTTCTTTTGCTCAGATTGTGCGAACCCAGAGCCCTCCAATGGCAAATCATTCACCGATGCCTGCCAACTCCGGAATGGATCACATCAAGGACAAATCTTGAAAAACGAGGGGTGCTCTCTCCGCTGTGCTCCTCGTGCAGAAAAACCTCCCCAAAATATCGGGCCACGCAAGAACATTGTTCGCAGCCAGAAGGTTGCGCCTTGTGTGGTTTGCATTTCGTCGTTTCGTGTCCTTTCCATTTTCGGTAATGTCGTGCAGTACAGTGTTGCTAGGATGGGTCCGTTTGGGGTTTCCGAAAGCAGAAAAAGGGTCCGGTTGCAGTCGTCCCAAAGATCGGTCATAGGGCAGGTTAGCTTGTCCAGGTCGTTCGACAATGAGCATAAGGCACCGTCCACAGTTTCCCTTTTGAGGGGTGGCGTTTTTTCCCGTTTCAAAAAAATAGGGGTGGAGCGGACGATTTGGGCCTGGGGAGTTTCTGCTTCTGTTTTTTTTTTCAGTTTGAACTGCATCTCCCAAGAAATATGGGAAGCGTTCATCTGTTTACTGCTATGAAGTATTGAAAAACGAGGAGTGCCCTGCCTTGTTTGCAGGGCTTACTAAAAAAAAAGGCAAATAAGAGCTATCAAGATCTAGGGCGTCGCTCCACAACTCACCGAGTATGCAAAATGAGAATGAATAGTCCTGTAGAACATGGGTAGATACACGTCAAGTAGTTCAGAGGTTGAAATGACATTTTGCCTTTGTTTTTTTTGTTTTTTTTTTCGAAAGAAGAATGTCTTCTGTTTCTCACGTGACTCCACGTGAGAGGCGGGGGGAGCAATCTATGGGCCTCGCGCAAAATGAGAATCAATTTTCCCCTAGAACATGGAAAGATACAGGGCCATGATTTGTGTCTTTTGAGCATGTCGAGAGTAGTGGGAGGACACCCTATTGCTTTGTCAGCCCCCTTCTTTTCAAGGCATTCTCACGCAGCCCCGTCCACAATCCCCTTCTTTTCAAGGCATTCTCAGGAAGCCCTGTCCACAATGCATCTGACTGTACCTCTGACCAGGCATGAGGTGGTACGACAAGGCCTCAGTAGCTTGCTATTCATTTTTGAACCTTTTTTTTTTTTTTTTTTTT
>BFEA01000560.1:573184-590264 GCA_003427395.1 Chara braunii | reverse complement strand
CGGAGAGCTCAAGATAGCCTTAGTTTTGACTTACCAGTATTCCGTGAATCTTGAAAATAATAAAATAAATTAGATTAAAATTAAAGTAGAAGAAAGAATGATACGATAAACTAAACACCGCTAGTCACTGCACACTCAGACCTTTCGCATCTCGCCCTTGCTGTTTTAGTCTTGCCGTGATAATGATCGCGACCTCCAGGCAGTAGTCCCATAACGGGATACCGACCTGCGCTTTCTTTTCTTCAAAACTAGTTACTGCCTATTTCCTTGATGGGTACCCGCATCCGATGGCAAGGAGGGGGTTCATGACCTCCTATAGGGGGTGATGATCCTCCTACCGATGCGGCCGCGGGTCGCCCCCCTCTTTTGGGGTCTAACCGCGCGCCAGTTCGGAGCTCACCTGCAGACAGTGTATGCAAGGTCGGCCTACTTAGACCGTGGACCGCTGGCTCATAATTCGAACCGTTGGCCTCCCGCGAAAGGACAGGCCAACAGGTAAAAAGAAAAATAGAAAATCTAAGCAATAATAACAAAATTAGTAATAATAATAATAATAATAATAATAATAATAATAATAATAATAATAAAATAATAATAATAAAAATAATAATAATAATCGCAGGAAAAGGAAAGGGAAATAAAGGGCGGCGTCCCAGAATCTCTCTACGCAGCAACCTTGCCTGAACAGCGACCCGCGTTCACGCACAAGTCTAAAAACCCAATTTTCAACCTTTTCCCTTCCTTTTCTTTCTTTTCTTATTTTTCTCCTTTTAGTCCTCACCATATTTGCCCCTTAACCTGGCCACCGGGGTCCGCGCGGTTCGGACAAACAGGTCTGGTACAGGCAATATACGAGGGGTCGGAAAGACCCAGACCATGAGACCACAGTTGCAGTCCGAAACCTGAATCGGCGGCCTTCCCTACGAAGTGACAGAACGACAGTAGAGAAACTGAAAATAGGAAAATTAAGTAAATAAYAATAATAATAATAATAATAGCAARCCAAAAAAAGTAGAAAGGAAATCGTAGCATCACAGTGGCCTGAGGCCACTAGATTTCCCYCGTACAMAAAGWCGAGCTTAAGTCTGGCATTTTATTTTTCCTTTTTTCTTTTCTCTCTTGACATCGATTTCCATCCCGTGCACCTATCCCATAACTCAGTACAGGAGTGTCTGGCGCGCAGTTGAAAAGACTGAGCCAGTCCTCTCACCTCCGCGTCCCAGGGCGAGCCCGGCGGCTACCACGGCTACAGGCCGGTAGTGCTCTGCTGTACACCAGGGCGCCGAGCCTGCGTGGACCAACGGAAGCCCTGTGGCGCACCCCTTTTGTCGAGGGCAACGTCACAAGGACTGGTCCACGCTGAAGTACAGCCTGAATACCAGAAACAACAGAGTTCCAGGGCACATCTACGAGCCAACGCATCGAAGCAGGGCACTGGTACCAAGCAGGGACTTGGTACACAGAGGAGGGGCGGGATACTGCGCCCTCCGACATAATACCAAACCCCCACCCAGCGTCCTTGCTGGGTCACAACGAGTCGCTCAACAATATAAACAGTGAGTGATTCTAGATTTTTCATTAATTTCCCGTGTATCGCAGCAACTTCTCTCGACATCTCTTGCGCAGACTGTCGTTTCTTCGGGTCACGGCTCTTCTTCTCTTTTCCCTTCGTTCCTTTTCATAGCGCTTCCTTCTCTTCTTTTACCACTTTTCCTTATTGTGCACGTGGCGCAGTCACGTATCTTGCGTAACCATCTTCTTCTGCGCTCTCATCTCTAGTTTTCTCTCTTAGCGTTAACCCTCTTCGTCTCAGCTCTAGCCTTCTCTCTCTGCTACTCACCTTCTCGTGTAATATGTTGCAATTTCCCATAGCCAGTGCAGTCATTCTCTTCTTTTCCTTTTATAGTTTCTCTGCTTTCGTCTTCTAGGACTCGTCTTATCATCATGATTTTCACTCACTCAGCTTTGTTAGTCATAGTCCTTAGCGTTACGTCCTACGTCTTTTATCTTTCCCTTTTGTAGTTTTCTTCGCTTCTCACCATGTCTGAGGCACGTCGCGGACAAGGTAGAGGAAGGGGTGGTAGGGCAGGGAAGGCCAAGGAAGATCCGCCAGCTAGGGCACGGCGTGATTATAACTCAGAAGAGGAGGAAGAGGAGGAGCCGCGAGGCTATGACCGTTTAAGGCCATACCTCCGCTACTTGTTAGGAGGGTGGTACGAGAGGACTCCATCTCCCGAGAGGATGGAGTTTCTTTGCAAGAAGTTCGACGCATGCTATGGTACACCCAGTGCTTCTTCTCCTCCTTATATTCCCAGAGCTCCTTCCACCCCTGCCGTGAGCAAGGCCATAGTGCCAGCTCCTCCCTCCTCCGTCCCATGTGTTGTTTCATCCCCCCATCATCCTAGCCCTTGCGTTCTCTTCAGTATCTTCCTTCTTCTTTTTCTTTTCCAGATCGAGCTCATGGCTATCTTTTACGTTTTGTATAAGCATGACTTCTTTTCAACTTTCTGAGTCTGATTTCAGCCCATAAAACTTTTCAATTCAGTTCACTCCATAGCGTCCCAGGCCTGAGAGGTTGGCCTCCTTAGGCCAGGGATGCAGATTCCTCGTGAACCAGGCCGCTTGTCGACCACCAATTAAATTTAAGAAGGATTATGTTTCTATTTTCTTGCTTGCTGCTGACTCTGACCTCTTGTCATTCTGGAGTCTGTTCTCACCTTGAACTGTACAGCAGAGAAAAGTTACCTTGACTTTCACCTCAGCTGGAAAACCAAAAACATCGTCAGTCTGATATCAATACTTGGAACACTCGTCCTGTCTGCCATACTGGAAGTTGGGCATACCAAACACTCTTTTCTGTTCTCTGACTTGAGTGAGATATCTTCTCAACTTCTCAAGTGACATAGGAGATACCAAACCCTGTCTTCTTTCTCTGGTCTGAGTGAGGCGTCTCCTCAACTTCTTAGACAGGAAAAGGGATACCAAACCCTTTTTCCTTTTCTCTGGTCTGGAGAATTTTGGATAAGTCTTTGTATACCTGCAAAATAGGGAATCCCACAGACAGCAGATCCCGGCCCCAACAGGCAGCTCCTCTGACAACCAGCAGTCAAGCATTAATAAATTAAAATAGAACCTATAAATATAATAATAAATAGTAAAAAAAATAATAATAAATAATAATGAATAATTATCACGTAACAACCCTTCACACCCAAGATTTATTGATTGCCTTAGTTTTGGCCCACCACTGGCCAGGAATACCAAACGTCCCGTCAGTTTGACATACCTAATTCGGCCCGCCTCAGGCCAGGACTAGTCAGACCATCTGTCTTGACAGCCCCTTTGACCTGCCTCCAGGTCAGGACCAATCATACCCACTACTCGAGTATGACAGCCCTTTGGCACTCTCATCAGGACACCCAGACTATTGCGGGTCTGGTCACCCTATGACAGCAGACGTCCCGTTAGTCAAACTGTCCCGAACTCGGATTTGACCACTGCGGTCAGGGACCGACTCACCTACCAGTTTTTGGCCAAGGGCGTTGGCTGCCCCGCCCAGATTTTTGAACGTGGGACCCGGTCTAACCACGGTTCCAGGCTCTGGCTAACCTCACTGGATTGCAACCTCTGACTGCGGTAGGGTTCTAGCTGACCCCTTTCGACCTCACAGGCCAGACTCCCGGAGCCTTAGCCTCAGTCGACTACAGAATTCGACACTCGCTTCGGGGACCTGCTGACCCCACCAGATTGCAACCTACTGCGGTAAGGCTCTGGCTGGTCCCGACAATCAATGCATCCTTAGGTTAGAAGAAAATCCCAGGTACAGACAATCAAACAAGCATATCATAACCCACAAGCAAATTGTTCATGCCCCCATAACAGAACAAACATTTCTCAAGAGACATCTCGTCAGTCTCAAGAGGCACTGAACAACAACATGCTAGCTACCACTAAGAGTTCGCAAGAGACCTCCCTTCAACCTCAAACAAGGAACTTAGTGCTAGCCCAGAGAGGTCCCTTCCCTCAACTGGGATTTCTTTTCCAAGAGACGTCCCGTCAGTATCAAGGAAATACTGAAACACTGATCTCATAGAGGTCCCTTCCCTCATCTGAGTGAAGACAGACCCTTAGCTAAGGAGCAAGAAGTCCCTCTACTGACCACTCTTAGTCAAGTAAAGTTGAACTTCTTTATATCTGCCTTCGTCTGAATCTCTTGGATGGGCAACTTAGTCAAAGACACGAAGTCCTTCTGCTGATAACTTTCAATTAGACAAAACTGAGCTTCTTTATGCCCATCATGCTTTCTCTTTGTCATAAGAATAATACTGCTTATATCATTTGATGTGCCACAGCCATGAGTCTCTCAGATTTTGACACTGTGTCAATGCTCCCAGGATTGTACTCACAGTTACTCCCCACTCTCAGGATTTGACACTCATGGAACGACTGCAGCGCTGCATCAAAGATATAGTTTCATTAACTTAGTTGCTTGTTGAAACAAATAACGAAATGACTTGCTGAAAAACTTGGAATATTGAAACTGAGATGCTGAGACTGAAGTACTGAAACTGACATACTGAAACTAAAATGCTGAATTGACTATGCAAGGATGATCATTGTCCGCTGATAACTGAACCTTACTATCTCAGTGTCTTATTGTACTCTTTCTCAGTCTTCTATGACTGTTTTCTTACTTGAATGGTTGACTTCTCTTTCCTCACTTTGGAGTCACTGTAGGGATCAAGTCAGGGTCTCTGAAGATGAACTTACGAAGCCTTGACCCAGATACCATGTCAAGAACCCTGGATCCATCCATTTCTGATATCTCATAAACTTTCCCTTCTGCTTCACCTGTGATTCTGTACGGACCAAGCCATCTGGGCTCCAACCTTTTAGTCCATTGTGTCTCAAGGGAACTGTCAAACAGAAGGACAACATCTCCAATGTTCAATTTCTCTTTTCTTATATATCTTTTCTTGTTCCACCTTTCTTGATCTGACAATCTGTTGGATGTCATTCTCTCTGCAGCATCCATCACTGTCTGATCAACTTCATATATCTGCTTCATTCTGATCTGTATGAGCTCTGAGATGGAATAATCTTTGTCACTTTTTTGACTTGACCATGTCTTGACAATACTCTCAATAGTCAACGTAGCATATCGACCATACCACAGAGTAAATGATGCATAGCCAGTAGTTCTCTTGACTGTGATGTTGTCAGTATATACTGCAGATCTTAATACTTTTGGCCAATTGCTGAGATTCCCTTCACACCACTTGGCCAATGAATCTTTCAAAGTTATGTGACCTCTTTCAACAGGTGCATTCGCTTGAGGGTGGTAAGTAGTCACATACCGAATTTTGACACCCAATCTGAGTGTAGTTTTTCTGACAACCTCATTTCTGAATTCTGATCCTCTGTCTGAGACAAATTCTCTAATAAAAGGATACCTGAGATAGACTTCTTCTATCCAGTCAGCCACTTGCTCGACTGTCTTTCTTTTCAGAGTTGTTGCCTCAACATATCCAGAGAAAGTATCTCTCATATTTAGTATATATCTTATCCCACTCTTGCCAGGAGGCATACTGATGAGATCCAGGTGAACTCTGCTACCTGGCTCTACCAGAATAGTGAGAAATAAAGGCTCAATCATTCTTGTAGTGGACCTCTTCGGACATAACACACATGATTTATAAAATCTAAACATCATGTCTCTTATGCCAGGCCAGAAGTAGAGTTTGACAGTCTTGGAGTAGGTTGCTTCAGCAACCCTGTGACCGCCAGCAACCCCCTCATGTAGAGCAGCAATTATCTCTAACTGTCTCTCTTTACTGCAGACCACTCTTAGTGGAGGTAGGCCTCCCTTGCCATCCACAAAGAGGTGTCCTCCTTTTAATCTGAATTTCTTCCTTGAATTTTTACAGTAATATTCTTTTAGCTGCTCCTTTTCCATCTTCTTGCCAATCTCTTGATAATTTTCATCATATTCTTCAAAGAAGAAAAATATATTCTCTTCTTTATTTTCACTCTCTTCTTCTTCCTTTGAACCTGAACTTTCCCCAATCTCATGAGCAGCCACTGCCGCGACATTAACTTTAGCATACCAATCATTTGGTTCATCTTCCTCTTCTTTCCCAAGATTTGATTCATAAATATATGCACTTGGGATTTCGCCTCAACTGTCTCTCTCTTTCGGCCACAGACTCCAATTGTAGGAGCATGACGCCTCATAATCCTCATCATCTTTTTCATTCAGAAAGTTATTAACATAGACAGATTCTTCAATCGTTTCATTCACATCTTCTTCTTCTTCTTCTCGCCACTCAATTCGACTTAGACCATCCGCTCTGTTCTTCTCAGTGGGAATCTTTTCCAACTTAAAATCATAAGTCCAGATGAAGGCGATCCACCTGCTGACTGTTGGATCTACTTATTGGTGTTTTTTAATGGCACCCATCACAGCAGATGCATCAGTCCTCAGGATGAATCTCCTCCCTAGCACGTAGTGCCTGAAGCACCTGAGGCTATGGATGATCGACAATAGCTCTTTCCTGAGCTGGGTATAGCCTCTTTCTGTAGAATTGAGGGTTCTGCTCTCAAATCTCAGAGGTCTCTCTCTCCCATTCTCATCTTTCTGAATGAGCGCTCCACCCAGAGCAACTGGTCCTCCATCCGCCTCAATGATGAAGGGTCTTGCCTCTTCATCGTCATAAAATGGCACTCCCAGCACTACACCACCATCTTTTAATTTTTCTTGTAGTGTTTCTGCAGCAACTTGTCTTTTATCATTCCATGCTAAGTTAGCCCCTTGTCTTACCATTTCTCTCAGAGGCTCTGCAAGGGTAGCAAAATGAGGAATAAAAATCCTCCAAAATCCACAGACTCCCAAGAAGCTTCTGACATCTGTCACTCTCTTGAGAGGCAGAGGCCAGTTTAAGATCTTGTCTATCTTCTTGGGGTTTGGACTCCCACCCTTGAAGAACCATCTGACGCCCAAAATTATTACCTCTGGTTGAAAAAGAAGGGACTTTGGACCACTGACAGTCAGATTGTATTTCTGAAGTTTCTCTAGGACCATCTTTACCCCTTCGGCATGTTCCAAGACAAACTTCCTGACTCCCCCTGTGACCAAAGGCTCATCTCTTACCAGAGGTCCTTTTACTGGATTGTCATCAATGTAGGGGCTGGTTATTTCAGGAGAGATATCTTGCATGACTTTGATCATATCCCTTTGAACCACTGCCACGCCGTTAGTCCAACCCCGAGGTACCACACACATCCACAAGTGGTTAACAGGGACCCCCACTTTTCGGCCCTAGGTAACGATGTGCATGCCAGTCATTGGCCGGCTAGTGGGATCAATGGGAAACTGATCATAGCCAGAATACAAATCAACCAAAGAATAAATACATCGACCAGCAAAGGATTCAGAGAGGAGATCAGCATTAGGAAGACTACCCGCATCACGTACCGTCACAGAATTGAGCTTGCGAAGATTTTGTATCCATCTCAACCCGCCCCTGATTTCCATAAATAAAACCAATGGTTAGCATACGGTCCATCAGCAGGTTCAGCAACATTAGATGCAATCTTCTTGTCAAGATACTTTATAACATCTGCTTCTTCCTTCAGGGCATACTTGGTCGATCTATCGTTCCATGGAACATGATCAACTGTCCAGATTTTGACCATCTTGATCATGTTCACGTCCAACCGCATTCTCTCCTCATCATTAAAGGAAAAAGCACCAGACAATTCCTGACACATCTTGAAGATATATTCCTTCTCCTTAGGCAGAATAAACTGATCCGAGCCTATCTTCATTGTGTCAAATCTCTCTTTGGTGACTCTATTCCCCAGTTTTATTGATTCTCTCAAATGCTCTTATAATTTTTCTCTCTTTCTCCAATGCTTCATCATAATCCTTCTCTATTAGGACTGCCACCGGGTTTTTCTTTACCCCCTTGGGCTTATATTTTCTCTTCAACCCAGTGGCTATTTTCCTAAAAAATGGTGAGTCGATGCAAATTTTAATTCCATCTTTCCACCTTTAGCTGATTCTACAGCTTTCTTGAATGCTTCGATTTGTCCGTCCTCATCCTCGAGTTTACCAAGGGCTTTTATCATTTTCGAAATTTGATTAATACCCACTGAAATCTCTTCTTTTGCTTCTTGTTTTCCCTCTTCCTTTAGTTTCCTAATCCTCTCAGCTGATTCTTCCCTTCTGATTGAATTAGCAGATAATTGATACTTGAAATCACTTTTTCAGCAGACCATAAAGGTCTGTTCCTGAACAGTCTTAAGATCTTGTTGGTCGATCCAAGATGACCCCTCATGGCTGAAGAATTGAACCGCCTTCATCCTATGCAAGAATGGAGTCCCCAAGATACAGTCATGGTCCAGATCTAACACTACAAAACCCAGTAACTCCACAGTCATTGTTCCAACTCTGATAGGCAGATTATCAATAAATCCTGCCACAAACAACTCTCCTGCAATATTGCTCAGTACATTTTGCACAGGCCTATCAATAGACAAATTGCATGCTTCCATCGTTCTTCGATAAAAAAGTATCATCTCCGCCACAGAATCCACGAGGGCTAAAATCTTTACTTGATTAATACGAATTGTAAGGTGTCCACATCCCATGGTTACGAATTTCATCTTGCAACCTCGTAGTGACCTGTTCACTTGGTTTGGAAAGATTAATCCTAAGTACTTAACTTCCAATTTCTTCTTCGTAATCAACTTTTTCAGTTCTTCTCTCAGCTTGGGTGCTAGAGTCATTGCTTCCTTGAAAGACAATGTCATTTCAGTTTCTTCCAACGTTTTAGTAATCACATCAGAAATCACTGTCCCATCCTCCAGATCACTCTTGAGAATAAATTTTCTCTTTCTCCCCTGTTCATTCTTTCCTTGTGAGCGATTCGATTCAGGGTCATCAAGGATGTTAATT
This sequence comes from Chara braunii, assembly GCA_003427395.1. Lineage (NCBI taxonomy): Eukaryota > Viridiplantae > Streptophyta > Charophyceae > Charales > Characeae > Chara > Chara braunii. The sequence goes on along the minus strand of BFEA01000560.1, from coordinate 581,305 downwards.
AGTGATTCCTCAGCCTTCTTCCTTTTCTTTTTCTTCTATCATTTGAGGCGTTATACGGGTTTGAAGGTTTCTCACTTCACCTAGCCTGACACTAGGTTCCATGACGAGTTCTGGAGGTAAATCGCCATGAAAAAACATCATAATAGCCAGAAGACAATCCATCTCATTGGAAGAGAATTCTACTAACTCAGAAAATTTTTGAGAAATATGATTCCCTTCGAATGGAGCTTACTTGTAGAAGTCTCACTGGGCTCACATTCCGTCAATGTCAGGAACTGCAAAGATAGCTCAACTCTTTAATGAGACCATGAACATTCACATTAGCCTTTCTCTTCTTCTTAATTTTCATCTTCTCATCATGCTTAAGAGCAAGAAGTCTCATACCTCCTGGATGCCTGGGGTCCAACTTATTCCATGAACTGTCACAGACATGGCCCATTGCATTTTTTTTTGCCACCCCACTCCTCACATCCTCCTCAAGAGGCTTGCAATAGGTGGTAGTGTGACCTCCTTCACCACAATAGTAACAGACAAAACTCATTTTAGAACGTTCATCATATTTTCTCCTTTCTCTGTTTCCACCATCACCATTCTTTTCATTATTTTTTGGTCTGGAAGAATTTCCTTTCTTACCATAACCTTCGTCATCATCATTATCGTCATCTTCCTCACTCTCGGCCTTTTTCTTTCCTCTGTCATCCACAGCATGAGTTGCAGGCCTTGCAGGCATAAAGTTAGCCATCACTTTCTGAAGAATATTCTCAGCAGTCAGATTGCTTCCTCTATTCATACCATTCTCAGTCTCCCAATCCTTAGCCAAAGTGCTGATCTGATCTAGTGACCATTTCTTATGAGAGACAGTGGGTAGAGTTCTTATGATAACAACCATTTCATCCCATCTAAGAGGATAGTGCTGAGCCTAATTGAGAACTGCCTGCCTTTTAGTGTCAGTAAAATTTGTCAAAAATATATGGCACCTCTGGGCCTCATCCAAGTATGAAATTCTCCTTGCTGTTCGGATGAAGGTCTGAAGAAAAACATTGAAAGTGTCATATTTAGCCCTTATGATGTTGAGTAAGTCATTAGTTGTTGTTGGGACTAAGTCTTTCTCAAATTCTTTTTTCAGTCTCTCTTTGACCTCTTCCCATGTAATGGCTCCTTCCATCAATTCTTGAACTGTCAATCTTGAGTCAGTATCACAATAAGACAGAAGGTGTTTAAGTCGTTGCTTGTCTGTCCAACCATAACTGAGTCCGAACAGTTCATACTCATCCAATAAATCATTAAAGGTCCTCTGAAACAGGGAATTCTTTCATCTGACCTTTTTGCTCTTGCAATGTCTGACCCTTCTTTGATTGTGTCAACTCTCTCAACCAGTTCCCATATAACCCCAACTAAGGCTTCCTCATTGGTTTCTGCAGACGAACTCGGCCTCCCTCGTCCTGCCATTTTAGTCATAGACTTCCCCCGGATATTCTCGTCTTTCTTGTTATCACTTTGCCCTCTTCTTCCTCGTTCTTCAATCTCTCACTCTTCTCGCAAGGGATACAGGCTCGTTCCTCTCTTCTCTTGTCTGTTCCACCCCTTGAGAATTTTGTACATAAAGAGTATAGGCAATGATAGACTGGGTAGTGATCAAGGGCAATGCAATCCTTCTCAGACTTCCAATGTAATCTTCAATCAATTTTTTTTCCTCATCTCTACCCAACCTTCGGTTATACCCTTTTACAGTACCTCGAATCATAAAATACCGAGTTAAGTCTATGATCTCATAATCAAATTGCATCGCTTACAACCTATTGTTGACTCTTATGGGGAAAGAGACCCGTTCCCGAGAAACATGGTATGATATTCTCTCAACAGTCCCCACTTTCACTATCTTTAATAAATAGCTTATCTCAGTCTGATCAGTGACAATTCTCAGGGCAGAATCTCTCATTCGGTCAAAGAAAGGCTGCAAGAACTCAAGCTCATCCAAGGTAGATAGGTTCCTGTCAGGGATACGAAGAGTCCCTTCTACCTTGATTACTCTACCTTCCAGCATGATGCCTAACGTCAGTTGTTCAGTCAAGTTTGGCATTGCTAAACATCATAGGCAATATCCAAAAGGTAGATCTCTGGTTGAACATAATCAGGGATTTCAAATCTGTGTTCAAAGGTTCTCAGGAGAAGGGACTTTATCATCACAGTAGAGTATTTTTCTCTTGCTCTACCAATCTCAACAATTGCTTCTAACAGAGACATCCAATCTCTTCTGTCTTCAAACCCCTTAGCAATCGAAAATTCGTGGAGTCTCTCAAATTCCCTGACTCCCACTCCCCATGTTACTTTCCTTTTCAGTTTCTCTAACCACTCTTTTGTTCGCTCAAGGCTGATGTACGCCCCTTTTAAATATTCCAAGTAATCAACTTCCTCCTCTAGACTATTAGAGGAATAAACCCTCACATCCAGACAGTCGGAGTTTAGAAATTTAACCACTGGGATATGAAATACTATATGTCCTTCCCCACAAATCTCATGCCTCGTGATTACAAAGGGATTATCATTCCCTATTATTTCATAGAGTTTGACCCTCACAATAGTTATCCTAGCTACTGAGAGTATTTTTCTTGGGCTCTCTTCACTTTCCATGCAAATTATATCATAGCATACCAATTATCTTTAGATAGATTGATATCAGGTAAGGGAGGGGCTGGGAGTCCAGCAAAGACAGTAAATCGGGTAGACCCAGTAAAACATTTGCCCTCCTTTCCAAGTCTCTCTCTCTCTCTTTCAACACAACTTTTTCAGCGAGACCCAAAATCTCCCATATACTGCATCAACACTTCTTTCTTTTGGGACATAGATTCTTACATCATACACATCAAGGTCCGTGAAGTAGAATGTCAGTACATATAACCGTTCTTGTTCCCATCCGCTCTCGACCATCTCATATCTGACAACCTCATATGGGAATGCCTCTCTCTTGCTCAAAGTATTCAGTGACCTTAGGAGACATTCAACCTTCTCTTGACTTGGACCTGACCCTCTGCCAAATTTCGACCTTTTCTGCCTGATTGTCTCTGCTGAAGTCTCTTCAGTTCTCATGACCACGGTCTCTTTTATTATTCGTCAATACCATGCTGATGATTGGCAACCAGTTAGTCCCATCACAATAGCCATCAGGTATAGGAGGAATCGGAACAGTCTTATATGTTACTATCATTATACCCCATTCCACTTTCTTCTTTTGCTTGATCAGATCTGCCTTTTCATCGTAAATAAATTGGATCACAACTTCCCATAACCAATTAAAGTTATCACCATCATTGCTGCCTCCTTCCTTGACATATGGCCGGATGTCATAGACATCTTCCTCCAAGAAGTGAGTCAACACTACACAGATGGTCGAACCACAAGAGTGATAGCCCCAACAACCCTCATATCTGTAAGGGAATATCCCTCTGACGGTGTGTTTGGACAAATCTTTCAGGGCACTGTCGACTAACATTTGTCTTGGTTTGATCCACTCTCTTACTTTCAATTCCTTCTGTGTGTTGCGAGGTAATAGAGTATACCTGATATCAAACTCGATTTCCTCCAACCAATCAATCTCTTCTCCCGGTCCAGTGTGGTACCTCACACAGGGAAGAAATAAATCGCAGTTAGCAACCGTGATTCTCAAGAGAATCGAGACTCAATGAGAGTAATAAAATTAATATGAGGCTCAAGATATTGTCAACAGTTCTCACGCCCTAATCAAAGCTCAAAGATGATTATGACCCAGGCTCGTTCCGGACACAAAAATCATTTCATGTTTCCGGCAACGGCGCCATTTTTGTCGCACTTTTTTTTTTAGTCGAGCCCCTTCAAGCAACCAAGAAAGCCAACAGGCTGTCACGCAGGATTTGGTTGTTGATTGCAATAAATAAATAAAATTAAATAATGCAAATCCCTTCCTGTTGTGTGCGTCCGGCTTCGAGCGAGACCCTTCAATTGCAGTCTTTGTCGGTCCCCGGTCTTAGGAATCTTTAATTGTGATTCGGAACAACAAAGAATCATACAAATAATAATCATAAAATTGTGGGGTGCTGTGCATGCCTCAATTATGTCATTCTGGTTTTGAGAACTGTGACAAAATCATATACAATAGCAATCACCAGGCAAAGAACAATGCAAGGAGCAAGACCTACTGACTGGAGCAACGACAAAGACAGACAAATGAATGAGGGAAGAATGAGAACTCATAATAGTCTCTGAGAATACATGTGGAAGAGAGCATGGCCAACACCAATCAAGAGTCCTCACTCAACCCTCTGACTTCACACTCAATCTCCCATTTCGTTGTTTGGCTTTTGAGCTTCTTGCCACGTCTCTGTACTCTCTGAGGTCGTGGCTTCTGAATGTAGAGCCACCTGAACCCAGCTAGCTCTGAGAACTTTCATCCGAGTCCCATGACACGAAAATCAATCATAGCACAAAACTCCTCCCATAGAGTGGGAAGATACGGTTGAGAGAAGACACCTCTCCTGAGATGCGGAAACTCAGACGATTCAGTTGCTGCCTCCTAGTCAATCACTGCAGGGGATATGTACCTCTTAGCCAAATCAATCAGCTCTCCCCAGCAAGAGCCGTCAGTGAGAGTAAAAGGGACTGGAGGTTTGGGATAATCTGAAAAGAGCAAAGTTGCGGATTAGCCTGATACCACTCTCATCAAGCTCTCTCGCTCTCTCCTCCAGGTAGCTGACCGCTGCAATCCAAACTGAGTCGAAGTGTGCATGGAACTCGTGGTCTTTCTTCAGATAAGGCCTAAGGTCATGAATGGTGCCTCCTGCAAAGCTAGTGAGACCGACAAAAACAGATAGATCCTCCCTCCTGAAGCGAATGACACTGACATACTGGTACCTGACCGCCTCTTTGGTAGAAATCCTATTGAGGCTGGCCAACACTGATTCACTGACCGGTGTGGACTGGACAGTGCTCATGGGGTAGACTAGTCAGTACAAACCGACCAGAAGATCACTGAGAACAAATTGCTGAGAACTGTTTGCCGATTACTGATTGCTGAGAACTGTTTGCCGAAAACTGATTGTTGAGAACTGTTTGTCGAGAAATGATTGCTGATTGATTGCTAACTTATTACTAACTGGCTACTGTTTTGATTGTCGTCCCAGAGTGCTGTTCTGAATGTGATCCGGTTGTTGTCTCGCTTGCCGATCTAAATGTCGTCTGGATGTCGTTTGAATGCTTGCAAGAATGATTGGTCACAAAGTACTTGACTGGAATCTGAGTGCCGCTGAATTGCTAGTGATACAAGAATGCGCCGCTAAGATTATATTGGCCAAGAATCAGAGTTTTGCGGGGTTTCAGTTGACTGAATAATGACTAAGTATAGATTGAGTAAGAATCGTTTGTTGATCGAGTAGTGATTAAATGATTGCTGACTGAATGTCGTTTGATTGTACTGATTGAGGGTTATTTAGTTGTTGGTTGAAAAGCCGTCTGAGAACTGATTGCATGCTACCTGGTTGCTTCCAAGGTGTTGAGTACTTTTCACCGTCAAAATAGTGCCGAGTACCGGTCGCTGCCAACTGTGCTAAGTACTGAAGTCGTATGATGCTTTCTAGCTGGACTCATTGACTAGGACCCCAGGCGAGAGATGACTATAAACTTCTCATGTTTTCTTTACCTTAGCTCTGGTTTGTTCAACCGCCTCAGTGAACGAGTAAACGCTATGTAATCTCCCATCATGACCATGAATGTAAACCAAATACTCGATTGATTTCTGATCCTTCACTAGTTCCAACGCTTCTTCTCTCATTTGCCCACAAATACACTTAATGTTGATGATTATCTTCTCCGCCCAGCCATCTCCTCTGTCCGAGTGAAGAGAGTAGACCATCTCTAGTCTGCGTTTACTCCCCATAATTTTATTTTCACTCTCTTACTGTGATTCACGGCCCAAATAGATACAACGAAAATTCTCGGTTTGTCTCTACTCGTCTATCGCTCCGGCCGTCCCCTCAAGTTAAAAAAAAAGAAATAAAGGCAGCCGTGTAAACGCTAAATTTGAACCTTCACCAAACCTGCACTCACCTGGGTCAGGGAATGAAGGTGGCTCGGTGGTTGCTAGTAGAGAACGGCGTTGAGCATGCCCTGACTCGGCCCTTTAGAGTCTTAACGCAGTACCTTTGTGCCAAGTTTTGTGTCCCTGAATCGATTATTCTTAGTTCAGACTGATTCGGGGCCTCAATTTCGAGTATGTCTGAGTGCTAGCTGTTCTGTCATTCATGCGTCACTTGGTATCGACCCGGGTATTCCGAGCTCAGTGTTTTGATCCCCAGTATAGTCCACTAGCGCCTAGTCCAAAAACCGACAACTCTCATAGCACTGTTTCTAGCCAGAAGCCAAACGAGACTAGAGTCCGAAGTTTGGGTTCTACTCGAAAACTCCGGTCCCCAGTCCGTGACTAGTCCGAGCTCAAGTTCATTGAGCCCAGGTGTTGATCGGATCGATACCCACCGCTGATTTGAATACAACCCTACTACCATCCAGAACCCAAGATGCTGTTTACGGAAAACAGGTTCTGTGTTCTCTCTGATTTCCCTGTGGAGCACGGGCTTACTCTGAATACTGTTCAAAACCCCGTTTGTCAAGCCGGAAAGTCTCGAATAGCATCTCAGAAAAGCATGCCACTACAGAAGACGAGCCTATTAGCACTCAGCCTGAGAATTGACAAGCTGGAACGGGGCCCTGGCATTATCCATTTTGAAGGACGCCCCAAGCATTCGTCTCCCAAGCAGACGAACCGGCCAACTCCCCTTTCCGAAAAGACAGGGACCAGATCTTTGCAGGATATTGCCTTTGAGACACCCGTTTGTACTACCCATGTCCGGGTCTGCTGGGGGATGGCGTTTTCTATAATAGGGATAAGAGGAATGTATAGTGCACACTTAGCAAGGACCTTCTCGACTTGATTGAATCTCTAACAATCATGATGAAGAGACCAAATCACTCCCTTCTGGGCTGAGCCATAATAAAAACTGAACGAGCAAACAGTCAATCGCCATCAAGCAAAAACTTAACAAGAATGTAAAAGACTCTTCTCAGCACTGCTCTTCTTTTACCCATCCATTCAGAAAGGACAACTATTGAACGTTTCCTCGTACAAGCGGACTCGTGCATTAAATCCAATAATAGGTCTGGACACTCGTGCAGCCGTCTACACACACTACCCCCAGGCTCGCGAACATTCGCCGTCACGCATTCATCTGTTCACACGGGTCCGTGCATGTTCACGTAAGCCCAAGCTCAACCAACCACAAATCAAAATTGAATTGTCAACAAGTGCTTGGTCAGACACACGTGCACACACACACACACTTTCGCGTGCCCACTTACTCACAAAAAGAGAGGGGGATGAAAAGTTAAAAACCAGAGGGTCCCGATTGGTCTCTACTCTCACTGACATAGCAAAGGAAAAGGATGGACCAAAATCAATCAATCGTCCTTCGAGATTCGTTTTCAGGCACACAGTCCAAGAACTGTATGACTCTTTAAAGTCTAACAAGCAATCAAGTGAACAACTCAACATGAATAGTAATTCCCGACAGCACGACGAGAGGTTGTGCTCATTTGCGGAAAACCCAACTCTCTCAGTCTTACGAATCTTTTAAGCCAGCCACTTGTATGTGAGATCCTCTCAGAGAGTAGTCGGTCTAGTCACGGTTATAGGGAGGGGTTACTCCCCCGATCACCTTTTGTGTAGCCTGCTGCGGGGCTGACCCCTCTTTACGTCATAACCAAAATCAGTCAGCACCAATTATCATGCTTGAAAGGAGAAATGAACTAAATTAAATAGAAGAAAATTAAAACTATTCATAGTAGCTAGCATCTTATCTGGGGGGTCAGCCAAGTCGCTTGTAGAGATACGCTCCGAAGACCCGTGATAATGACATCAGTTAGCTGCCTTATTGTCAGCAATTAATGGCGAAAGGCCCCTTTTCCTTCAGACATCTTTTTTGATCCCCCATCTCAAGCCTCCAGGTGTCCTCTCTCACTCATGCAAAAAGAGGTTAAACTGAAGTGAACGACGTCTCTGTGGAAAGCGATCCAACCGCCTGACCAGAGCCAACACTGGGG
>BFEA01000560.1:552514-569611 GCA_003427395.1 Chara braunii | reverse complement strand
ACACACACACACACACACACACACACAGAGAGAGAGAGAGAGAGAGAGAGAGAGAGAGAGAGAGAGAGAGAGATTTGCATGTATAGCGAATATGACAACAAAAAAAAAAATTTAATAAAAAAAACAAGCAGTGTAACAACAACGCCGCCCCATCTCTCTTCGTCCCTCTCCTCTGCCGCAGTGTAGCTGCAGCGGGTCCACTTGTTGATATTAATTTGCTCAAAAGGATTAAATTCTTTAAATTCTGTAAACAAGGCCCAACAAAATTTGCTTCCTTACAGTGGCAGATAACTCACCGGTGTCTGCCCACAAATGACTGGCTCGTTGACCATTCATCATTAGACCAAAGGGGCCTTGCTGTCCCATGGTGCAAATTTTGCTTTTTAACATTTCCCAGCCGAAAAATATGTGAAACAATAGAACATATCTTTATGCAATGCCCTAGCGCTGTCCTTTTAAGGAGACATTGGGACTGCATATGGAATAAACTTACAGGAAGAGTGTGGCAGTGGGATTGGAGAAGTATACTCTTGGGTCATTGGGAACCTACAGATGCTCAACTCCCCTCATTTCAACACAACCTATATATGGTTGGGCGCACAGTGATGCTTTGGACACTCTGGTGTAGACGGTGTGTTCATGAAAGAGAAAAAGTCAGATTGGACATTAAAGAAACAAATATCATTATGGTAGAAATGTTACACACAGAGATTTGTTCTCAATGGGCAAAACTGAAAATTAAGTTAAATATGCTCCAACAAAAAAAAGATATTCAAAACTATATTCAAGAATTTGAAAGAGATTGGCTGGGGAGGGACGAGGGAGGAGGTCTGGGTGAGGTGAAGTGGCCAGGAGAAAAAGGGACAGAAGTCCTTTTCAAAAGGGACTTCCATCTAGAATTCAGGGACTGGTTCTCACTTCAAGCAGGCGATTCCCTCAGATCTCCAGATTACTTTCCTGACCCATTCCCTTCTTCAAATTTATCGTTGGTAGATATGTCTTGGCTGGGTAGACAGGAGATTTAAATCTGAACAGCTAGTTGTGTCATGCTTTATCTCGCAGCCTATGGAGGGCGGAAGAGGCTGTTTTCATCATTAAGTCTCATGCATTATTGACATTTTTCAAGGGGCACTCAGCCTGGTTTCAGTTATTCCGGGTAGACTGTGAGGACCCCGGCCTCAATCTTTTTACTGGAAATATCAGCCTTGGGCACTGGGCCCCTATTTTTTTTTTTTAAAGAAAAAAAAAGAAAAAAAAAGCATGATGCTCACTTGAAGAATAAATGAAGGATCTATTCTACTCATTGCACCCCTGGATATACTTCAGCTGTCTGGCCTCCAGTAACTCCTGGGCAGGCACTTCTCAGTGCTACCCCACCTCCCTTGGGTGCACTTTTTTTTTTTTTGCCTGTTCTTGTTTTGGTTCAAGGTTGGTGCGTGCCAAATTTTGTGTGATTTGGAGAATTAGAATTTCCTCTGTTTCTGAAATTGAGATGTTGGCGAAATTTCATGAAAATGCACTTTTGCCTTGCTGTTTTATATGGTTTTTTTTTTTTTTTTTTGGATTTTGTTTTGCAGTTAGTTAGTAAGGTCTCCACTCTACGAATTGGTGCCAAGTTTGATTAAAATGACCCTTTGGTTTTCATATAAATGGCATGGCAAGTGGTCTGAAAATTAGGGTCTCCGTTAACCTTCTCTCTACTATCAGGTACTCCTGCTTTTGTCAGAACATCACTTGAGTCTGCAACCTGGCCCCATGGCCTGTATCTAGCCTAAACTCTAACTAGGTATGGGCCTGAAGACTTGTAACTTCTTTTTGGCAGCTACTGGACCTTTGCTAAGTCTACCAGGCTCCAGGGCCCACCCTAGTTGCTGGAAAATCTTACCAGGTCCCTAGCCATTTTTTTTTTATTTTTTTTTTCAACCCAAATTAATCAGCCAGACATTGAGACAGAAAAGAACAGAGAAGAAAATAAAAAACAGTACAGAAAAAAAAAAACTAGAAAAGAAAGAAAGGTTGCCACTGAATTGAGTTTCTGGTTAAAAAAAAGAAAAAGAAAAAATGCTGCCACCTTCGTCGGCTCAGCCAGTCAATTCGGAGCTACCGGTATTGTAGCAAACATTCGTCGTGGCTGATTGGCCGCACTCCCTCCACTGTTACGCTAATTAGGGGGCCTGATCAGCCCCTGACACGTGTCACGCAGCAGGGCCGACGGCAGCATTCTGTAGATGCCACGTGTCACAAGACGTTGGCCCAACGATCGTCCCGCGCTGCTCGATCCCACGTGGCTCACCCGTTACCTCGCAAGCCTTTGCTGGCGGGGGGGCGGGGGGAGGAGCCGGGCGGGCGGGCGGGCGGGCGGGCGGGGGCTCGATGCCACATGGCTCGCCCGTTACCTCGCAGGCATTCGCTGGGGGCGAGGTCGGCGCCTCGATGCCACGTGTTTCTGGACGACTTTGTCCAAATGACACGTGGCAATCTGTAACAACTTCACTTTCGTGAAGCGTGTGGGCTGCCAGACGCTTGGCGGGAAAGGGGACCTTGGCGGGAAAGGGGCCCATTTGTTGTTTTCCGAGGGGTGCCACTGCCAGACTGGCGTCCCAATTCCAGCCAAGGTCCCCTTTCACGCCCAGCCGAGATGCTTTTTTTTTTTTTTTTTTTAGCAACCCGAGCAGATGCTAGCCGAGATGCATTCACTAACTCCACCGGGATAGAGAGGTTACACAAGGGCTATTCTTGCAAAAAGAAGAGAGAGGAAAAAAAGAAGGAAAACAAAGGTGGCCTCCACTCAGGAGCATCACCTTTCTAGCATCTGGGAGCAGCGCTGACCAGGAATCCCGCTCAGCGTACGTTGGGCGCTACAGTCTTCCCCCGAATACAAGGCACGGTCATTATAGCTGAATTTGGTCTAACTGTCAGTCTAAATTCAGCTATAATGACCGTGCGTTGTATTCGGGGGAAGACTGTAGGCGTAATGTTTCTACTGGGCCCATCGAGTATCGGGGCTCCCTAGTCTATGGATCTAGTCGTGCACACGCTAGATATCAAAGGGAGCATTCAATGCACCCACCCACCCCCAACCCCCCTTAGCCAAGGTCTAACCTATGACACCCCCGAAGAACATGAGTACATCCACCTAGCACAGGCGGCTGCTGGCACGGAGTTAGCCGGGGCTTCTTCTTCGGTTTTTGTCATAATCTCTTTTTTTTTTTTTTTTTTTTTTTTTTTTTTAGAAAACGCTCCATCTATTGGTGGGGAGCATCACCTGCTGGAAACCGGGTCCAGCGTCCCTTAAATACATCATCTCAGCACAACATTTGTCGGGACTATGGCCTTATCATTTCGTAGCCTGAAGCCCTGCCTCTCCCTCGGGGCTGCATTAATAACCCTTCCTACTTCTAGAGCTCCTTGTTCCTACTGGCCCAGTCCCTCCCCGGGAATTGCCAATGGAACCCTTCTTTTCCATCATTCATTCACTTTGTTGATCGAACTTCCATCCCAGGTGTCTGCAACCCCCCATCAACCTTCTGCATCTGTCTTTGGGCGCTAAACTAACCCGTAGCATATCCTTTCGGTTGCTGCCCCTGGTCGTCACTTGTCTCCTACCTTGTCCCTGTCCGAGGCACCAACTCACACACACGGCCAACAGAGTCTGTGTGAGTCAACACACAGACAGACCCAGACTTGGACTCAGCAAACACACAGCACATGCCAGTTAGTGGTAGGTCACACACACGTAGAAAACACAGCAAATCACAGCAGCGGAGACTCAGACTCGGAATTTTCATAAAACAGACCCAAAGAACAACATTTTGGTGGCTATCAGACGAGGACCTCCCTCATCTGCAAGGGCCAGAGGCCGCCATGACGTGGGAAACGCCGGACACCCCGACCCGTTACCTTGGTATCCTGATGACGATGGAGGGTCTGGCGTCCCAAATGGCCCAAAACGTCCTGACAAAGCAAATTAACAAACTAGGGAGATGGGGGAACACATTCACCTCACTAATAGGTCGAGCTCTAGTTCTCAACACCTCGGTCTTCTTTATGATGTGGTACATAGCCTCAATTTGGACAATACCGGATAGCTCGATTAAGGCACTTAACCGTAGATCAAGGGCCTACTTATGGACAGGGAACCCCAATAAAGAAGGTCGTATTCCCAAGACCGCTTGGCATGATATCACGAGGAAACCACTGCACGGGGTGGTAGGGATTATAGACCCTAGACAGGAAACAAGGGTCCTCCAAGCTAAATGGATAATCAAGTTTCTGATGAAGCCGGATAACGCATGGAATAAATTAGTGTTAGACAGCATCAGAGCGCTGGCTCCAACGGCCTCCCCGGAAAACATGATGGGTCTGTTTTGGGTCATGACAAAGGAATGGAGTCCCAAGACAGGGTAGAGAAAACCGAGAAGAGGAATCAGAGACGAGGACGTCGCTCATCTCACCCCATACTGGACTGCCTTGATCCGAATATGGAGAGAACTCCTGCCAAAGAAGATTAATAGACCAAGGTCCAAAGATGAGGTCTTGAGACAACCGCTGTTCGGCAACCATTGGGTGACAGACGAAGGCGATAATCCCCTGCAGCTAGATCACAGATGGCTATCATGGGTAAAGAATGGGGTATGGAGAGTAAGTCACCTATGGAGCGAGGAAAGGAAAGAATGGTTAACTGAACACGAACTGAGCACACGTTTAAAGGGATGCCATAGGTGAGGACCTAACCTCCAATACATTATTAGCCTCATCCCACAAGACTGGAAAGATATCCTGGCTGAAGCGCTGCCTTCGAAGACCGGAGAGTGGGGGGTCAAGGTGCAAGAATCCCCTCCCTTACGAGCCTTCCTATTCTCCCATATGCAACCGGGATCGACCACTACAGCTTTTTTCTCCTCCTTCCTGATTTCCCCATCCACGCACGGCATACCATCCATTCTAAATAAAGAGGTCAAATTAGTAGTCATGGACTCCTTTCTCCTTAGGAAAATAAGAGTACTCGGATCGTGGCCCGAATCAATCTTCAGGCCAGACACGCCAGTCCAGAATTTGGAATTCGTCCCGGCAGAGTGAGCCTGGACACCGGACAGGGAGAGGAATATCAAGTCTACTATCCCCATATATGAATACCCAGTCAAACTCGGTTACAAACTTCTAATCAAAACTAAGGACCCAGATCCCATAATCAAAAGCACATGGCAGAAACTAATAGGCCAGGAAGCCGATAAAATTACACAGGTGACAGATCCCTTGGAAGAAATGTAAAACAATCAGACCTACAAAAATCAGAAGCCTTCAGTGGCTTATCCACTTATGCAGCACTGCCAGAGAATCAATGGCTGCATATAAGACGGCATAAAACTGACCCCACTAGCTCAGACCTATGCACAGTCTGTGCAGAAGGGGTTCAAGAGGACATAGTTCACTGCCTAATCCAATGTAGAGAGGCGATGGACTACCGGGCACGGGCCTCAGCCCTCTGGGATTCCCTTTTCTATCCCCCCTTCCCCGAACACCGTATCCAAATCCTCCTCTGGACTAACATCCCGGATCAGCTTCAAAAGACGGAAAGATTGTAATTCGGCCTGATCAGGAAAGTAACATTATGGATCATCCGGAAGGAGAGGTGCTGCAGAACTATCGAAGGACTCTCCAACCCAAGAGATAAGTGCAAGGAACCCGACTGTTCATCACTTGCTGGAGTGCATCAGATCACATGCATATACAGTGTTATACACAGATTTCACAGATCGCGATGTCTCACACAAAGCCCAATAGAAGATGAATGAAGACCAGGAAGCTCAACTCAATTATCAAACCCAGATTTAAGAGAGAACATTCTGAGTCCAAACGTAAAGCGCCGAACAGAGTTACAAGTCTTCTCCAAACAACATGAGTTCCTAGGCCTGGCGCTCATCAGCACCAGCTGCCAAACAGTCGATGCCTGAGGATGAGGAGCAGCAAGAAAAGGTCAGGAAGAAGTTCACCAGGCAATGGCTGGCGAATGGTAAGGTGGCTGAGTTACGGAATTACAGAGTGTGCTGGAAATACTGGCACAACTCGGAAACAGATCGGAGAGCCCAGTTCGTGCCAGCGGCGGATGGGCAGGGGAACTGAAGTGATGAAAGGGCACATCAGGTATCGGGCGCCAGGTGAGTGAGTCACTGAGGAAGCCAAAGGAACTAGAGGGTGAGACTGGGAGGAGGGGACTTCGATCAGTTCCCGGCACGGCAAAGACTGTTCCACACCGGACACACAATCACACGCTCTACAGTTGGAGGGGAGAACTTAAAAAGTACCCTGGGATCTCAGTCATCAGGGCTTTACCAGTGGAGGTACAATAAGGAAGGGGTGCTGTTAGGAGGAATAAGGGAGGGTTTAGGGTTGAAGGATCTTCGTCTTCGGGTAACGGCTCAGGGGCTTATGGTTGAAGGGTTTGGCCAGTCGGAACAGCTCAAGACAGTAGTCTTAGGAAGATGGTAACTGGTCAAGATGGCTGAGGTTAGGGCCGGACTAAATCAATGGAGACAGGGTGGAGGCTGATTGGTAGACATTAAGGGGCTTTAGGAAAAAGGGAAATGTTGCATCTGCCTAGTCAGAAAATAGGGGAGTTCAGGGCGTGTTGAGGGGTGGGGGTTGTGGAAGTGGCTAGATCCTTTCTTGGTATTCGGACCCTATACGGCAGGTTAGTGCGGCAGACCTGAGAGGAAAGGGCATAGTATGGCAAGCTGACAGTCAATCCTCCATATGGATGGAGCAATCAATGCCGGTCAGGGGTCCTTCGGCCGTACGGAAGGAAGCGTGTGTCTGTAATTATGATGTATTATCCTTTTTGACTTGCCGGTGGAGTAGGAACCGTACTGATGCCCCCCAGAATGGAAAAGGAGCCTGGGCCATAAGGTCCAGTTTCTTTTTTTTTTAAAAAAAAAAAANTTTTTTTTTTTTTTTTTTTTTTTTTTTTAAAGAAAAAAAAAAAAGAAGAAGAAGTTTAAGAACAGCATTTTCTGAGGAACTGCAGGAATCTCAGGCCCTCAGGGAGTGATTTAGCGGGTCATGGCACTCCCAAAGCCCAAATGTGAGGTCCCTTCCAGCTCAATCAGGCTTAGGGTAATGGAAGAAAGCTTTGTAGGCGCAAATTGCAAACATGGCGATTGCGAGTTCTCGTGAGGAGTACTTACGATCTGGGATCTCACGCATTGACAACACAAAGTGCAGTTTGCTGCAGACTCGAGCTAGTGCCCTGATGCTATTCTTGGTTTACATTGTTCCAAGCTGTCTTGCATTGGGTAAGTAGCTTCACCATCCATTTGACTTCTACCGCTTTCTTTTCCTGTTTCATGTCGATGATCCCACCAAGGCCTCCTTTTGAATGTTTCCGTGTGATGTAATGCCACCCTATTTTGGGAATGTAATTCTGTTTGTTGGGGTCTTTACTGCCCATACTGAAGCTATGTACCATATAATGAAGAAGATCGAAGCATTGATGACTAGTGCCCTTGAAGTGAATATTGGCTCCATTTACCCATTTTGTTTACTGTGTTAGTTAACAAGGTTTGGGCCACCGGTCTAGCGAGGCCATCTTTATTACAAGGACTCTCGTGTACTTTGTCGAGGACTCTGGTTTAGCCCAAGCCATCCGGCCCTTCAGTCCTAAAACAACGGAGAGGACAAACAGTCTTTCCACTTGCATTGAAATGCCTGGCTTCGGTTCTCAGTTCTGGAAGTTGTAACTTCAAAGGTTGTGTTTTGAGCTCTTGATCAATCACTACTCCATTCGAAAAGCAGGGGAGGTTAATTAGAGAGGTCATACCAGTGGGTCGTCAGTTTGTGCTCCAGCAAAAGCTTGACAGAAAATAGAAAGCGCTTCAGGACTCTGCAAACTAGCGTTGTACTGGGTAACTTGGGACAAGCAATCGCCGCAACCCACACAAGAATCGATGCAGGCAGATATTGAAACACATGCTTTGCCGTTCTTGTCCTGCGTATATTCACACTCCTCTCTCGTTGCACTATAGCAGGCGTCGAAAGCTTCGCTTCCATAGATGCCATCGCAAAGACAGCCAGGAAAATGGATGAAGTCCCAAACAGTTAGAGGTGACTTGTAGGGACAGCAGAGATAGAAAAACAGTAGACAGGCAGGCAGGCATACAGATGGATAGACAGAGATAGTGAACGTGAGGGCACTGAGGGGGAAAAATATGTTCTCTCAACACAGTTCAATAAGGGTATAACAGCCTAAACTATGCAGGGCCAGGCCCGATTGGTGCTATGCTTGTGCTAAAAACCAAATGCCGTGAACCTTAAAAAAAATTAGACACACTTTCAAGCACGAACTTAGCAACCGTAGGACATGGCCCTCAGCCCGATTACAGAAACGGTGAAACAGACCAAATAGTCCAGGCTCCCCATCTCCACTTTAAATACTCCATGGTTTTCGATCCTTTTTATTTTTTAAAAGGGGTAGCACCTCGTATTATTGTATTCACCCGATTCCATCTGGACTTGAACTCTTTGATCTCTTTACAAACAATTACCTGTGTGTCACATTCAGCTGCACGGGCTGGCTGGTTTTAGGGCATCCGGTTTGAGGGATGAAGTCTTGGCCCTACCGTCAGAGTGAAACAATCGTGACTGATAGGACTCCTGGTGTCCTTCATTCACCCAGCCCACAGCGAGCTCCCAAAGCTTGTACAAAGCAGACAATCAGCCTCCCGTGGAGTGCAAACATGCAATGAATCAAGCAATAGTCTGACGGTGTCATGCCTTGATGATGTTGAGGCCAGGGTCTAGACGGGATGACATGGTCCTAGGATGAGAAACAGAAAGGGGAACTGAAAATACAAAGATAAAAGTCAAAAGACCTACTTTTGCATCCTCCAAAGGAAAGTGAAGGCCTGAAAGATTTGGAAAGCTTTCTCTTCAGGAAACAGAGGGACGGCTAACCATACAAGAGGAAAACGATACCGCCGCAGAGTGACGGCCATTACCCCCCCATTGGCCTGGCATCAAGCAAAGAAGAAGACTTTGTGGTGGACAACCTTATGCTGGCCTCTCTCTCTCTCTCTCTCTCTCTCTCTCTCTCTCTCTCTCTCTCTCTCNTCTCTCTCTCTCTCTCTCTCGCACACACACACACACACACACACACACACACACACACACACACACACACACACACACACACACACACACACACATTAAGAATTGACATCTCGTACGTATGCTGGTATGGACATCTTTGGTGCTCTTCGCTGCTGTACAAGTCTAAATATCAGACGGCATGGCAGTAAGCCGTCTCTTCCAGCAGAAGGATTTTCCACCCTCCTGATGAGTCTGTGCGGACAGATGAAACCGGCAGAGGGAACTGCTTTGCTGATGGGAGGTGTTCTCCGATATTGTGGATGCATCAAACCTTCCATGTTATGTGTCCGTGACTCCCATATTTGGATATTGCAACTGTTCGTCCAGGGCACAACTGTGACCTTTGACAATGACTTTTACTTAGTCAGGATGTGACCTTTGACCCAGAGAACATGTCCTTTGATCTGCTTTCACGAGTTGGGGCTCTGGGCGAGTGACCCCTCTATGCTGCATTCGTCAAACAGGGTCTGAGTCGAGTAAAGGCCATTTTAGCGAAACAAACGGAAAAAAAAAAACAAAAAAAAACGAGACAAACATAAAGAGCACACTGAAACCATTCATTTTTCTCAATTTTCTTTAAACTCCCCCTTCAGTGTACAAGTGAGCCGTTACGACACACGCTGTGAGAACGAGGCAGAGCAAACGGGGAGGGGATAACCACAGAGAAGAGAGATGGAGAGAAGACAAAATAAAGAATGACAAAGGGACAGTAACGGAAATTAAGGAGTGTGGAATGCAGATGAAGGCAAAAGGATCAGTCTGTCCTTGATGACGTAGAGAATACATTGTGAGCGGACTTCTCCTTGACGAGCGCGCGCCAGCGGTTAGCAACTTAGCACTCACGCACACACGCACGCGACCTCTCTGCAAGGAAGATGAGCAATAGCGAACTTCAGCAATCAAACAGCATCATATTCACAAGACCAGATAGTCGTGACCTCGGACCAACAGCAGAATTGCATCACGAGTTTCACCAAATAAGAAGACACCAAGAGCTCAAAATTGACAATGCTGACAATGTCTCATCATCATCATCAATGAAGAACCAATGTTGATATCCTATCCGGCGCTCGGCGCCCAACAGATCCTATCTAGCCTAGACTACAATGCCGAATGTTGACGACAACAGCTTTCCGAAGTACGAGCATACAGCGACCAATGTCGCACGCTTCCAGCACCAGGTATGTCGCTCACCACACTCACAACCTCGTTCCCCAACACACAGATGCCACTTGCACCGAAGGACCACCCTGCGCTTCACCCAGATTACAGCAGTGCAGCTCGGCTATGGCTGCGTGCTCCTGCCCTGCTTGCCCGTGAGAGCGTAGGCGCCAGCCAGCAAATAGCGCAGCAGCGCTTGCGCAGCATGCAGCCAGCACCCGAATGCCGAATAAGGAGGCAGGCCCTTTGCTATATTGAAGTGGCCTGCCTGCGTCCAGTCCCAGGAAGCTTCCAGTAGGCCCCGGCAGCCTGAGGCCCAGCACAAACGAGAACAGGCCTTGGGCCTGCGGTGGTTGTGTGCACCCAACTGCCTTGGCCTGTGTATGACCCAGTACCCGTATCCAGCCCAGGGCCTGCTTTCCATACATTCACACAGGCGGCCCAGGGCCTGGCTTTTCTCAACCAACTGGCGCTGCACAACTGCCTGAATTTCCTTAGTTGCGCAGTGACCAGAATAGGGCCCTGAAGGCCTCGTCGAACCTGCCTTCACTTAGGGCGGCCGAGGGGCTGTACAATAGGGGCTAAAAAGGGCTCATAGAGGCAGTGGCCTCGCATCTCAGTCCGCAGCCCGAAAATTCCCGGCCCCCCTTGGGGACAACCGCGCGTGGTGTTCCACCGCACCGACCGCGGGAATTTTCATAGCGCAAAAACTTCGAATCGAGGCAGGAAAACCATGGGCGAGCACCACGCCTCCAGGCGTGGCGAGTCAGAGACCATAGCTGAGGCAATCACCATCATGGACAAGAAAGACAAAAGCACAGCAGCAAGCAGCAGGATTGAAGAAGACGAGAAAGAAAGAAGACACAGGTCGAGGGGCGAGTAGGCTATCGAAGAGAGCGGAAGTACGACAGGAAAGCTACCCCAAAAAACTAGCGTCAGAAAGGAGTGGAGGAACAGTAAAGAAAGGGGAGACCTTATTAGGAAAGCATGTTAAGTGACAAAGAAGAGGAGCAAGAAAGGGAGCGTACAGAGAAAGAGAAGGATCGGGGAAGGCAGGAGAGAGAGAAGGCGGGAAGAGGAGAACGACAGAAAGGGAAGCCCGGAAACGCCAAGGGAGGACAAAAGGACAGGCATAGAGGAAAAGGGGGTTACTTTCCTACCATCAATGCAGTATCCATGCCGCTCCGAACCTCTCCATCTACAGCGCGTCTCCTTCTGGCATTGTGTTTGACCCAGCACACGGCAGGAGTCTGGACGAGCAGGACCACACAACAACATCAAAGTTCAAAGCTTAAAAAAAAAAAAAAGGTTTGAAGCCTTAAGTCTAGACAGCACAGAGAGATATCAGCCCGCCTTTTCTGTGCAGATTAATCTGGCGGGATGAATTTCTCTGGGCTAATCAAGAAAAGAAAAAAAACAAATCTGCCCTTGCACAAAATCGGTGTAATGAACACACACGTCAGAAGCTCACATTATCAGCACCATGTGTGAAGTCGTCAAATACAAAATTTAGTCTCAAACTAGGCTACCAGCCGGGCTGCCCTGTGTTGGCGCAAATACCCTTACAAGGGTATCCACCCTGGTTTTTGAAAGCAACAGAAATAAGATTTTGAATTAAAAGTTGGATGCAAACGATTGGGTGTGCCGTGCCGGCCGCGCCCAGTTTTCTTTTGTGACCAGATGTCTGTTCAGAGGAGTAGTATAGGGAGTGTGTGGGCGCACAGCTTCGAGGCGCGCATGATTTTTCTTATTGATATTACGAAGCCGGCGCATCCGCCGGTCATCTTTTTGCTTTTGATTAACTTAGGACTAAAAGTTTTTCTTTTGAACGGTACATTTGACTGTGGCGCGTGCGTGCGCACGCAGGCAGCATCTGGCGTGACCGACGTCAAAAGTTGACTTCGGTATCACGGCTTGGAGTTGTTATGGCTTCACTAGGATGATATTGGAGTAGTGTACCATATAGTGCAAAGAGAGGCTCCGTGAGTTTTTCTATGAACCATGTTTTCCGATGGGGTACCGAAGGGAGACTTTGGTGTAATAATAGGTGTGTACAACAGTCATAAGCCGAACCAGGTTGTGGGCGAATAAGGGTTTGGCGGCCATGGGGGTCGGCCGATGGGCCAAGGTGTGGCCATGGGAGGTTTCAGTAGACTCACGCACGACGAGGTACCCTTCATATGAATTTTGCAGTTGTTAGTGTCAGCCTTGGGCCTAGCATGATTGGTTACGATGTTGAATTTTCATCAAGCAGATTCAACGATCAAGGCCAACAGCTAGCAACAAGGGAGCGAAGGAGCAGCATGCCAAGGACTGAGAGGTTGAGGGCCTGGCAAGGCTATCCCTTCTAGTGTTGCTTGCCGGTCCCGTGGCGGGGACCGGTCGGTGGGGCCGAGAGGATGCCAACACTTCCCTCTTCCACCTAAGTACCGTTTTCCTCTTTATTTGATTTTTACCTTCATTTTTATTTTTGTTGTTATTTTTCTAGTTAAGTACCGATCTCGTTTTTGGGACACGATACCGGGGCTGGTACTAGGACTGGCTGCTACAACCGACGGGCCTAATGCAGCTGGTACACCCCAGAACTATTGAAATGCAGACTTGAGTTCAAACTCCACTGAAAGCAAACGAGTGAAATACTACTATAATTCTGAACTGCTTGGGACCGACCGGTTCGAAGGCGGTGTCGCGAGGCATTTGTCCCGGGACTGGTACTCGGACCAACTGGTTTAGCTCAGTTGGTACACCCGTGACCTGTCGAAATACACATCCAAGTTCGAATCCGGATGGTAGAAGATTGGTGAGCGAAACCAAATATTCCTGAATTACTTGGGGAAGGTCGGTTCGTTGATGATATCCCGAGGCCGTGGTCCATGATCCAGTCCTTTGGGGCATCCGTTAAAATTCAATTTGGATCAATACAAAGAAGATTAGCATGGCCCCTGCGCAAGGATGAAACACATAAGGTTTTTTTTGTTCCCTGAGCGTTTGCTGCCCGGGATCACACATGCTTTTGTGATTGGGTGTTCATTATGCTCATGCTGTCGTTCGCCCCGCTCGTTAGACTTCTCTCTATCTACGGTCGTGGTGCTTGTACTCGGGCTCGGTCCGCCACTCATCATCTCTCTGCTCATCCGTTGGTTGGTTTGCTGCCTACATTGCGGTGAAGGTTAGTACATTTCATCGTCAGGATCTCTCATGATGCTCGATCCAAAGGTGATTGACTGCTGCACGTGGTGGC
Source organism: Chara braunii (assembly GCA_003427395.1). Taxonomy (NCBI): domain Eukaryota; kingdom Viridiplantae; phylum Streptophyta; class Charophyceae; order Charales; family Characeae; genus Chara; species Chara braunii. Next base: position 556,065 of record BFEA01000560.1, on the reverse strand, counting down.
ACTCGTGATACAATAGTGCTCTCCGCGAATAACCATGCTCGCTAGGCATTTTATCTTCCCCTGATCTAAGGGAAGATCCATCCCTCTCATCTGGTCGAGGAGCGCAACAGGCAGGTAAGTGTGCGTGAGCCATTGAAAGAGTAGACGTGCGTAAAAAGGAGGAGGGGAGTCGTGAGGTACAAGATCGTGTTTGCCCGCTCGTAACCGCGGTTGGGCAACAATGAGGGGCTTCAATACGACTATGGACATCGGCGGCCCTATCTAAGAAAAGGGGTGATGTGGAGAAAGCGGAAGGGGTAAGGAGAGCAAAGAGAGAGTGAGGAGGAGAACTTACTACCAGGAACGAGCGATGCCGGATGGAACGAAAGTCGGGCTCCGGTACCGAGCTGCGCCCTGACATTGTGTAAGCGGCGTGTATCTGCTGGGTTCTAGCGGAAGGGTCCATCCTCATTTGGCTCAGATTGGGAAGCTACTTGCCTCGTGACTATGGGGTTGAACTTGCTCCTTGTGCTATGTGCCTCCATAGTAGTCACTGCGATGCTAATCTTCGTCTTCATTTGGGATCACTGCCGGCCAGTGCGGCTGATTTTAAGGCACGCGTCAAGGAAGCTGCCATTGCGGGCGGATCGTGGTCATCATCAGCGGGCAGATTGCTACGTTGCTCAGGGTCCCGCTGCCGTTCGTAAGGGATCGGGAGCCGTGAGCCATTGGCCAAAGGGGTATCTCTCCATGTGCTAGCAGAAGTTTCCTCTCGTTCTCTCCACCTGCCGACGTGATTCTGGAAGAGTTCATCGTCATGACCGTTGTAGCAACTTTCATCATAATCCTGCTGGCATCCTTGATCAAGCCACAAAGGTCGGTCTGGTCGCCAAAATTGTCATCGCCGAGGTGATCGTCTTCTTGCTTGTCTAGGAGATGTCCGCTTCCATGTCTGCTCATCATTAGTCGTTATTGGGATCATCGATGTTCCTCCTCACAGTTGCCAGCTCAGTCTCACCGTGCCTGCTCTTGCCGAGGTCAATGTACCTAGTCAACATCTGGAGGCTTGCTGAGTTGTTGTGCACCACTGTGTTGCTGAGTTATTGGGCGCTGATGCTGCTGACCGCTGCTGAAGAACTTTCGATATGTTCCCCCTTTTTTGCTGAGTTTCTGCTGAGTACAACTACCGATTGTTGAGCACGCCGCTGGGTGTTTTGCTGCTCATAGTCTCTGTGCATAGCTGACTCTTGTTGCGTTTTTGCGGTGCGAATCGTTGTTTTGGTTTGTGTTGCTACCATTGCTGTTGTTGCGGGCTTCAGAGTTGCGGCCGCTGTATTTCCGTTGTGTCACTACTATTTTTGCTTCGAAACACCGTTGTGTATTGCTGCCCATAGCTGCACTTCAAATAGAGCACGGGGTTGTGCTCTATTTGAAAAATGCCATTCTTAGGCTGCGCAGTTATGTTGGTTAGAGGTTGGAGTACAACGATTTGAGGGTGGTCAGGCTCTTCAAAAGGGTCATTACAAGCAACTAGGAGGTTAGTCAGAGAGTCATTACTCAACGTTTTTACCATGATATGACCATCCTACTGTGACTTGGAGTGGTGGTTAGGCTTTGCAAGGGGTTATCCATGCGACTTGGAGACTGTAAGAGGATCGTTGTTCTGCATTTTAGCTTCAGGTCTGGCCAATCTTGCTGCACATTTTGGCTGCCATTGCGGGGCCCTCGGCCGTTTGAAGGTATCAAGGCCCTCTTATGCGAGTTGAGTTTGTCCCCTTGATGTATCTTAAGAGTTTGGAACCCCTTCTTCTGCCCTTCTTATTTTAAGTCTAGTCTGTGGTTACGAGAGGAAGGCAGCAGGCGGGATTGGAAACCCGTAGGACCGCATCAAGGCCTTGTGGGAGGTCTAGCCACCGATTACGAGAACTCTGTCGGAACCTAGGCGAGGTTCTGGAGGCAGAGAGCTTTCAGGCACAACAATTCTCATTCATGCGTGAAACCACTAAACTCATATCAGTACATCTTTCTATATTGTCTGCTTTGTATGCATATATTCCCTATGAATCTGTGTTTTTTTTCGGACTTAACCCAGATTAAGTAAAGGAGTTGCAAGCGTGAAATTTATTTATTGATTGTTGTTTGAACTCAGACAGAAGAGGGAATTTAGATGGGGGAAGATTGGAAGAAGGTGTTTTTTTTTGCATTGACTGGGTCTCTAAAGGGTCAGACATGGCTTATAAGATGAATGGTCTGACTGCTTTGTTTTGTTCTGTTTTTTGAAGGACCAAGCATTGTTTCTAAGATGAATGGCTTGGTCACTGTGTTTGTTTGAATTGTTTTTTCCACAACCAGACATTGTTTCTAAAATGAATGGTCTGGGTGTTTCTTTGGAGGTTTTGAATGCTTGAACTTTTAGGGTCAGACATTGTTTCTAAGATGAATGCTCTGGCCGATGTTTATTTCTGGGTGGTGAATGACCTAGGGTACTCTGTGTTTTTTTTTGTACCGAGAAAAATGGTTGAGCATTGTTTCTAAGCTGAATAACTCACCTCTTTGTGTGTTTCTTCTGAGGGAGGTTCAAACCAAAGACTAAGCATTGTTTGTAAGATGAAGGGCTTAAATACACTTTTGAGAATTGAGAATAATACTTTCTATACTTAACTATTTATATATGTATATCTATGCGAACAAAGCTAGCCAAATATTGTTTCTAAGATGAATGGTCTGGCTATAGCCTTATCACAGAACAAGAGAGTATGATTAAAAATTATAATTGAAGGTAACCTAGGCCGATTGAGTATTGTTTCTAAGATCAATGACTCAATCCTACGCCCATTTTTAGCATTAAGCGCAGAGAGATATATACAATTTGACTATTAAACAGTTCAAGGTTGATTAGACATTGTTTTTAATATGAATGGTCTAGTCACATGCCCAATGAAGAGAGAAGTAGTTGTGCAACCTGTTCGTATATAACTAAGGCAAAGAGTTGTCAAGATGAATGATTTAACTCAATGTCGCACGTAAGCTGGAATAAAGGGTTAATCATCTAAGGGTTTAACCAACTACTTGTATGTGAAAATAACTTGGGATTTTCATGAAACACTTACCTTGGTTGCATGTGTTTATTTGATTGTAAGTCTAGTCTGAGTTATCTTTAAATAGGTAGTAGCTTTAGATGCTCGCCATGTGTTGGAGCTATAGGAGTTAGTTCAACTTTTGCATTTTAGAGTTAAGTTTATTTTTCATATTTAGCTTCAGGATAGTCATGCCGACGGTAGGCGACCCCAGACCCGTCGACTGCCGACCAGTCGATGATAGGCGTTGTCGGCGCCGACCGGTTGGCAATCGGTAGGCACCCCGCAAAAAAAATAAAATAAAAATAAAAATAAAAAATAAATAAAAAATAAAAATTATCTAGAACCCAAAATAACCCCATCCGCACCCCCATAGCCCCCCCCAACACTCCCATACACACCTCCAACACCCCCATACCGCCCCCTAACACCCTCATACCTCCCCAACCTCCTGTAACCGCCCTATACCTCCCCTTAACACCCTCATACCCCCTC
>BFEA01000560.1:513839-530958 GCA_003427395.1 Chara braunii | reverse complement strand
AGGGATTTTCAGTTCCTCTCTTGGCCGATATAAATTTGTCAAGAGAAAATTGGTCTGCGGTGGTTGAGTTTGCTCTGAAAGTGAAATGGGACCAGAGAGTCAAATGAGCCGACGCTATGTACCCTCAAGAGAGAAACCTTGGCTTAGATTGATAAGAGGCCATGGAGGGTTGAGTAAGGTTGAATCAGATAAACAGTTAAATTCCCTTAATTCTATAACGAGTAGAGCCATAATCCCCTATGAGATTGTGAGGTATGAGGCCATAAGAAACCGGGGCGAGAGCAGGACAATCTGTATGTTCTTATCTGTTATTTTATTGATCTTGATGAGTATGATATTGCGATCTATGTACCGAAACAAAGATTTGAAGAGTGTAGAAAAGGTGCGTGTTGGCAACGAGCGTCGAACCTTGTACATGATGAGAAAAGAAGGCTAGGGCGAGAGGGAGAGAGTTTCTCCTTTAGTACCTATGTCAGACCTTTTGTTGGGATTCCATCACCACCTGTTGAGGGGCTTACATTCTCAAGACACAATTGGTTAGCCATGATAGATCTTGTATGGAAGGTGAAGAGAGCCCAAGAAGAATACTCTCAGTAGCTAGGATAACTACTGTGAGGGACAAACCTTATGAGGTAACAGGGTATGATAATCCCTTTGTAATCTTCAGGCATGAGATTTGTGGGAAAGGACATATAATATTTCATGTTCCTGTAGTTAAAATTCTGAACTCTGACAGTTTGGGTGTGAGGGTTTACTCCTCTACCTAACTAGAGGAGGAAGTTGACTACTTGGAGTATTTAAAAGAGGCGTATGTCAATCTTGAGCGGACAAAAGAATGGTTAGAGAAGTTAATAAGGAAAGTGAAATGGGAAGTGGGAGTAAGGAAATTTGAAAGGCTCCCGGAGTTCTCAATTGCTGAGGGATTTGAGGATAGGAGAGATTGGATGCCTCTGCTGGAGGCTATTGCTGAGATTGGTAGAGCAAGGGAGAAAAACTCTACTGTGATGATAAAATCCTTGCTTCTAAGTACCTTTGAACACAGGTTCGATATCCCTGATTATGTTCAACCTGATATCAATCTTTCATATGTTTCCTATGATGGTTAACGATGCCCTGTTTGGCTGAACAGTTAACATTTGGGGTTGTATTGGAAGGAAGAATAATCAAGATAGAAGGGACTCTTCGGATCTCTGACAGGAACTTTTCGACTCTGAATGAGCTTGAGTTCTTGCAGCCTTTCTTTGATCGAATGAGAGATTCTGCCCTGAGAATTGTCACTGATCAGATTGAGATAAACTATTTATTAAAGGTGGTGAAAGTGGGAACTACTAAGAGAATATAGTACCACACTTCTTGGGAACGAGTCTCTCTTGCCAAAAGGATCAACAACGGGTTGTAAGCAATGCAATTTGACTATGAGATCATAGACTTGACCTGATATTTTATGATTCGGGGTACTGTAAAGAGGTATAATAAAAGACTGAGTAGGGATGATGAAAGAGAGTTGATTGAAGATTACATTGGGAGGCTGAGAAGGATTGCTTTACCTTTGATCATTGCCCAGTCTATTATCGCATATACTCTTTATGTATAGAATTATCAAGGGGTAGAGCAAACAAAAGAAGAGAGGAACGAGCCGGTATCCCTTGCGAGGAGAGTGGGAGATTGAAGTGAAGAGAGGAGACTAAGAGTGGTAAGGGAATCAGAGGTAAGCGTTAAAAAAAAAATTATGGTCAAGATGGTTGGTCGGTTGAGACCCAGCTCATCTGCAGGAACCAATGAAGAGACCTTGGTTGGGGTTATACGAGAATTGGTCGAGAGAGTCGACACGATCAAAGGGGGATCAGATATCGCAAGAACAAAGAGGCCGGATGAGAGAATTCCCTGCTTCAGAGGACCCCAAGTAAATTATTTGGGCTCAGTTATGGCTGGACAGACAAGCAACGACTTAAGCACCTTCTATCTTACTGTGACACTGACTCTAGGTTGGGTGTTCAGGAGTTGATGGAAGGAGCCACTACATGGGAACAGGTCAAAGAGAGAATGAAAAAGGAATTTGAGAAAGACTCAGTTCCAACTACAACCAAGGATCTACTCAACATCAGAAGAGCTAAGTATGACACTTTCAATGTTTTTCTTCAGATCTTCATCCGAACAGCAAGAAGAATCTCATATTTGGACGAAACTTAGAGATGTTACATTTTTTGACAAATTTTACTGACACAGAAAGGCAGACAGTCCTCAATCAAACTCAGCGCTATCCTCTCAGGTGGGATGAAATGGTTGCAATTGTTAGAACTCTAAGAAATGGTCATTGTATCAGATCAGTACATTATTCAAAGAGTGATGACTAACTATATGTCTGCAAACCATGCTGTGGATGAAAGAGGGAAGAAGAAAGTTGAAAGTGAAGAGGAAGATGATGATGATGATGATAAAGGCTATGGTAAGAAGAGAGACTCCTCTAGATCCAGAAATAATGGAGGGAATGATGACAGAGGAAACAGAGAAAGAAGGAAGTATGATGACCGTCCTAAGAAGAGTTTTGTCTGCTACTATTGTGGTGAAGGGGGTCACACTACCACCTATTGCAGGCCTCTTGAGGAGGATGTAAGGAGTGGGGTGGCAAAAAATGATGCAATGGGTCATGTCTGTGATAATTCATAAAACAAGCTGGACCCCAGACATCCAGGAGGTATGAGACTTCTTGCTCTTAAACATGATGAAAAAATGAAGAAGAAGAAGAAGAGAAAGGTCAATGTGAATGTCCACTTTCTTATTGATGAATTGCCTAATGAATTAGTACAGGAAACAAGTGACCCTCATACCACGACTGAGTTGTCTCTGCAATCCTTAACATTGATAGAGGGTGCGTCTGACAAGGCTTCTACAAGTGAGTCTCCATTAGAAGGGAATTTTACTTCTCAGAACCCTTCTGAATTAGTAGAATCTCCTTCTAATGAAACGACTCGTTTTCTGGCCAACATGATGTCATTTGATGGTGATCTACCTTCAGAACTCGTCATGGAACCCAGTGTCGTGCTCGGTGAAGTGAAAAACCTTCAAGCACGTTTGACGCCTCAAATGATAGAGGAAAAGATAAGAAGGAAGACTGAGGAATCGCTGATTAATATTCTTGATGACCCAGAACCAAAGCTTCCGCATAGGAAAAATGAACAAGGAAGGAAGAAATTTATTCTCAAGAGTGATTTGAAAGATGGAACAGTGATTACTGACGTAATTACTAAAATGTTAGAAGAGACAGAAGTGACTCTGTCATTCAAGGAAGCAATGACTCTAGCACCTAAGTTGAGAGAAGAACTGAAGAAGTTGATTGAGAAGAAGAAACTGGAAGTTAATTACGTGGGATCAATCTTTTCCAGTAAGGTGAACAGATCACTGTCAGGTTGTAAGATGAGATTCGCAACCATGGGATGTGGACACCTGACCATTTATATTAATCAAATGAAAATTTGAGCCTTAGTGGACTCTAGAGCAAAAATGATACTTCTTTCTCGGAGAACAATGCAGGCTTGTAACTTATCTATTGATAAACCTGCTCAAAACATACTGAGCAATATTGCAGGGGAACTTTTTGTGGCTGGATTTATTGACAATCTGTCTATCAGAGTAGGGACCATGTCAGTTGAATTACTGGGTTTTGTAGTGTCGAAACTGAACCACGATTGTATCTTGGGCACTCCATTCTTGCATAGAATGGAGGCAGTCCAATTTTTCAGTCATGAGAGGTCATCCTGGATCGGCCTACAAGATCCTGAGATTGCTCAGGAACAGACATTTATGGTTTGCACTAAAAATGATTTCAAACATCAATTGTCTGTTAATTTAACCAGAAAAGAAGAGTTTACTGAAAGGATTAAGGGACTAAGAGAAGAAGGCAAACAAGATGTTAAAGAAGAAATTCCAGTGGGTATTAACCAAGTTTCGAAAATAATAAAGGCCCTTGGTAATCTCAAGGATGACGATGGACAAATTGAGGCATTTAAGAAAGTTGTAGAGACTGCTAAGGGAGGAAAGATGGAGTTAAAATTTGCATCGACTCATCATTTTTTAGGAAAATAGCCACTGGGTCAAAGAAAAAACATAAGCCCAAGGGGGTAAAGAAAAATCCGGTGGCAGTCCTAATAGAAAACGATTATGATGAAGCGATGAAAAAAAAGAGAAAGATTATTAAAGCATTAAGAGAATCTGCAAAATTGGGGAACAGGGTCACCAAAGAGAGATTTGACACAATGAAGATAGGCTTAGATCAGTTTATCCTGCCTAAAGAGAAAAAAATATATCTTCAAAATGTGTCAGGAATTTTTTGGTGCATTCTTCTTTAATGATGAAGAGAGAGGGCGGTTGGACGTGAATATGATCAAGATGGTCAAGATTTGGACAGTTGATCATGTTTCATGGAATGATAAGCCGACCAAGTATGCCCTGAAAGAAGAAGCAGAGGTTGTAAAATATCTTGACAAGAAGATTGCTTCTAACGTTGTTGAACCTGCTGATGGACCGTATGCTAACCACTGGTTTTGCTTTTGGAAACCTGGAGATGGATTGAGATGGATACAAAATCTTCAGAAGCTCAACTCTGTGACGGTACGTGACGCAGATAGTCTTCCTAATGCAGATCTCATCTCTGAAACTTTTGTCGGTCGATTCATTTATTCCCTAGTTGATTTATATTCTGGCTATGATTAGTTTTCCATTAATCCCACTAGTCGGCCAATGACTGTCATGCACACGCCAAGAAAGCTCATTCAGATGTGCATGGTGCCTCAAGGTTGGACTAATGGTGTGGTAGTGGTTCAAAGGGATATAATCCAAGTCATACAAGATATTTCTCATGAAATAATTAACCCCTACATTGATGACAATCCCGTGAAAGGACCCCTGGTAAGGGATGAGACTTTGGTCGCAGMCGGAGTCAGAAAGTTTGTCTGGGAACACGCTGAAGGAGTAAAAATGGTCCTAGAGAGACTTCAAAAATATAACCTGACTGCCAGTGGGCCAAAGTCCCTTCTCTTTCAGCCAAAAGTAATCATCTTGGGTTTCAGATGTTTCTTTAAGGGTAGGAGTCCTGACCCCAAAAAGATAGATAAGATCTTAAACTGACCTCTGTCACTCTCTTGACGTTAGAAGTTTTTTAAGTGTCTGTGGATTCTGGAGGATTTTTATTCCTCATTTTGCTACCCTTACAGAGCCTCTGAGGGAGATGGTAAGGCAAGGGGCTAATTTAACATGGAATGAGAAAAGACAAGCTACTGCAGAAACTCTACAGGAGAAATTAAAAGATGGGGGTGTAATGCTGGGAGTGCCTTTTTATGATGATGAGGAAGGGAGGCCTTTCATCATTGAGGCTGATGGAGGACCAGTTGCTCTGGGTGGTGTGCTTATTCAGAAAGATGAGAATGGGAAAGAGAGGCCTCTGAGATTTGAGAGCAGGACTCTTAATTCTACAGAAAGAGGTTATACTCAATTCAGAAAAGAGTTGCTGGCAATTATCCATAGCCTCAGGTGCTTCAGGGACTATGTATTAGGGAGGAGATTCATCTTGAGGACTGATGCATCTGCTGTGATTGGTGCCATTAAGAAGGACCAACAAGTAGATCCAACAGTCAGCAGATGGATTGCCTTCATCTGGACTTTTGATTTTAAGTTGGAGAAGATTCCTACTGAGAAGAACAGGGCAGATGACCTAAGCCGGATTGAGTGGAGAAAAGAAGAAGAAGAAGATGTAAATGGAACGATTAAAGAATCTGCCTATGTTGATAATTTTCTGAATTTTTGAATGAAAAGAATGATGAAGATTATGAAGTACCACTCTCCTATAAGTGGAGTTTGTGGCCCGAAGAGAGAGACAGCTGGGGAGAGATCCCTAATGTCTATGTTTACGAGTCGATTCTTGGGAAAGAAGAAGAGGATGAGTCAAGTGATTAGTATGCTAGAGTTAACACAGCAACAGTAACTGCTCATGAAATGAGGGAAAGTTCTGGTTCAAAAGAAGAAGAAGAAGGTGAAAAGAAGAAGGAAGAGATATTTTTCATTTATGAAGAATAAGACGAACGTTATCAAGAGATTGACAAGAAGGTGGAAAAATAACAGCTAAAGGAATATTATTGTAAAAATTCAAGGAAGAAGTTCAGATTAAAAAGAGGACATCTCTTTATAGATGGTAAGGGAGGACTGCCTCCACTAAGAGTGGTCTGTGGTAAAGAGAGACAATTAGAGATAATTGCTGCTCTGCATGAGGGGGTTGCAGGTGGCCACAGAGCTGCTGAGGCAACCTACTCTAAGACTGTCAAGCTCTACTTCTGGCCTGGCATGAGAGACATGATTTTCAGATTTTGTAAATCATGTGTGTTATATCAGAAAAGATCTACCACAAGAATGATTGAACCTTTATTCCCTACTATTCTGGTGGAACGAGGAAGTCGAGTTCATTTAGATCTCATCACCATGTCATTAGGCAAAGGCGGGATGAGATATATATTGAACATTAGAGATAATTTCTCTGCATATGTTGAGGCAAAAACTCTGAAAAGGAAGACAGCCGAGCAAGTGGTTGACTGGATAGAGGAAGTCTATCTTAGGTATCCTTTTATCAGAGAGTTTATGTCAGACAGAGGATCAGAGTTCAGAAATGAGATTGTAAGAAGGACCACTCTCAGATTGGGTGTCAGAATTCGATATGTGACTAGCTATCATCCTCAAGCAAATGCACCTGTTGAGAGAGGTCATTGGCCAAGTGGTGTGAAGGAAATCTCAGTAACTAGCCAAAAGTATTAAGAGTTGTTGTTTACGCTGACAATATAACAGTCAAGAGGACTACTGGCTATGCTCCATTTACTCTATGGTATGGCCGATATGCTACATTGCCTATTGAGAACATAGTCAAGACATGGTCAAGTCAAGAAAGTGATATAGACTATTCTATTTCAGAGCTCCTTTAGATCAGACTGAGACAAATATCAGAAGTTGATTAAGCAGTGATGGATGCTGCAGAGAGAATGACATCCAGCAGATTATCAGATCAAGAGAGGTGGAACAAGAAAAGATATATAAGAAAAGAGAAAGTGAAAGTTGGTGACGTTGTCCTTCTGTTCGATAGTTCTCTTGAGACTGAGTGGACCAAACGGTTGGAGCCCAGATGGCTTGGTCCTTACAGAATCACGGGAGAAGCAGAAGGCAAGGTTTATGAGATATCAGAGATGGATGGATCCAAGGTTCACGACATGGTATCAGGGTCAAGACTCTGTAAGTTCATTTTCAGAGACCCTGATCTGATCCCTACAATGATCACAAAGAGAGGAAAGAAAGGTTAATTATCCAAGTAAGAGAACGGTTCTAGAGGACTGAGAAAGGAGTACAGTAAGACAATGAGACAACAAGACTGAATTTTCAGTAGACTATGATCGTTTTTGCATGGTCAATTCAACATTTCAATTTTTTCAGCATGTCAATTAATTTTTGTTTCAGCAAGCAACAGAGTCGATGAGGCTATATCTTTGATGCAGAGCTACAGTCGATCCATGAGTATCAAGTCCCTGAGAGTGGAAAATTGACTGTGAGATACAGTCTTTGTGAGTATTGACGCAGTGTTAAAGATTTGAGGAACTCATGGTTGTGGCACATCAGAGGATATAATCAGTATTGTTTTTATGATAAAGAGAAAAGTATGATGGGCATAAAGAAGTTCAGTTTTGTCTGATCAAGAGTGTCAGCAGAAAAACTTCGTGTCGCTAACTAAGTTGTTCATCCAAGAAGTTCAGATGAGGATAGGCATAAAGAAGTCCAACTTTATCTGACTGAGAGTTGTCAGTAGAGGGACTTCGTGTTTCTTAACTAAGTTGTCTGTCTTCACTGATAAGGGAAGGGACCTCTCTGAGCTCAGCATTTCGACATTTCCTTGGGAATGACGGGACGTCTCTTGGAAAAGAAATTCTCAGCTGAGGGAAGGGACCTCTCTGGGGCCAGCACTTAGCATCCTTCTTGAGACTGAAGGGAGGTCCCTGGCAAGGGCTTGATGTTAGTTATCATGTTGCTGTTCAGTGCCTCTTGAGACTGAAGGGACGTCTCTTGAGAAATGTTTGTCCTGTTATGGGGCATTAACAGTCTGCTTGTGGGTTATAGTCTGCTTGCCTGATTGTCTGTGCCTGGGGTCTTCTTCTCTAACCTAAGGATGCATTGATTGTCGGGGCCAGCCAGAGCCTTACCGCAGTAGGTTGCAATCTGGTGGGGTCAGCAGGTCCCCAACGCGAGTGTCGAATTCCGTAGTCGACTGAGGCTAAAACTCTGGGGGTCTGGCCTATGAGGTCGAAAGGGGTTGGCTGAAATCCTACCGCAGTAAGAGGATGCAATCCAGTGAGGTTCACCAGAGCCTGAAACTGTGGTTAGACCGGGTCCCACCTTCAAAAATCTGGGCGGGGTAGCCATCGCCCTAGGCCAAAAACTGGTGGGTGAGCGGGTCCCCGACCGCAGTGGTCAAATCCGGGTTCGGAATAGTTTGACTGACGGGAGGTCTACTGTCATAGGGTGACCAGACCCGCTATAGTCTGGGTGTCCTGGCAAGAGTGCCGAAGGGCTGTCATACTCGAGTAGTGGGTATGCTGGTCCTGACCTGGAGGCAGGTCAAAGGGGCTGTCAAGACAAATGGTCTGACTAGTCCTGGCCTGAGGTGGGCCGAATGAGGTATGTCAGACTGACGGGACATCTGCCATTCCTGGCCTGTGGTGGCCCAAAACTAAGGCATCAATAACTCTTGGGTGTGAAGAATTGTTTTGTTGAGTCTACTATTTTATTATTTATCATTTCTATTATTTTATCATTTTATTTTATTCTGGGTTCTATTTTGTTTACTTGTTGCTTGGCTGCTGATTGTCGGGAAACCTGCTTGTTGGGGCATAGTCTGTTGTCTGTGGAACTTGTTGTATTGCAGATTTTGTGCATGTTCACTCGAAGTTCCCAGACTAGAGAAAAGAAAAAGGGTTTGGTATCCCCTTCCCTTTTCTGAGAAATTGAGGAGATGCCTCACTTAGGTGAAAGAAAGAAAACAGGGTTTGGTATCCCCTGAGTCACTTGAGAAGTTGAGAAGATATCTCACTCAAGCCAGAGAACAGAAAAAGGGTTGGTATGCTCTACACCTAGCACGGCAGACAGGATGAGTACCACAAGCATTAGTATCTGATTGGCAGTGCCTCCAACTTTGCAGCCAAGATCGAGGCTGAGGTAATTTTTCTCTGTCGAAAAACTTAGGCTGAGAGCGGACTTCAGAACAGCAAGAGGTCAAAGTCAACAACAGATGAGAAAATTTTTCTTAAGATTTATTTGGTGGCCGACAAGCGGCCTGGTTCACGAGGAACCTGCATCCCCGGCCTCGAGGTATTCAAACTCTCAAGCCAGGGATGTTATGAAAAGTAACGCGGAACTGGTGAAAGGAGAATTCAAAAATTTGAAAGAAAGTCGCGTTTGTATAGGATGTAGAAGATGACCATGAATTCAATCTGAAGCAAAGAAAGAAGAAAAAAGATGCAGAGAAGGGTACAACCATTGGGATGAGGAGTAGAGGGGGTAGTGCAAGGAACGGACGGAACGGTCACTAGGGCTCTGCTCGTCGTGGGAGTGATGGGGGCTCTAGGAGTGTAAGGAGGGGAAGAGGTGTTGGGCGCGCTGTAGCGCGCTTCGAATTTCTTATGGAAATACTCCATTCTGTCCGGGGATGGAGTTCTCGCATACCATGCAGCAAATTAGTGGCGAGGGTAGGGTCTCAAGTGAGCGCCATAGCCTTGTGGCTCATCTTCCTCCTCCTCCGAACTGTATTCACGTCGTGCGCGAGCCAGCGGCTCTTCACGCGCTTTCCCTCCTCTACCACCCCTTCCTCTTCCCTGTCCTCTACGTGCTTCAGGCATGGCGAAAAACGAGAAGGAACAAGGGAAGTGGCGCGAACGCTTGCGCTTGAGAAAATATTGTGGGAGTAAAGGAGGGCTTACCACTGATAAGGAAAAGAGCACTGTGATGCAAGAATCGCGAGCTGCAAAGGAGGAAAAAGGAAATTAACTATGCCGAACGCGTGAGATTGTTGCAAACAGTGAGAGGAAAAACGCGAGCGCTGTGAGAACGTGAGAGATCAGTTAGCGTAGAGGCTGAAAAACGAACAACACCACGAGTCACAATGGAAAGGAGTTAATGTATCACCAATATAGGCTATCTTTATACCGACTGCACATGTGTTTCGACCCAGCTGGGACGCTGGGTGGGGGTTTGGTATCATGTCGGAGGGCGCAGTGTCCCGACCCTCCTCTGCGTACCAAGTCCCTGCTTGGTATCAGTCTCTTGCTCCGATGTCGCGGCCTGTAGGCATGTCTTCGAACCTCTACGACCCCTAGTACCCGGGCTGTACCTTGATGTGGACCGGTCCGGTTGGCGCCTGCCTTAGCAAAAGGAGGGTGCGCCACAGGACTTTCCTTTGGTCCACGCAGGCTCGGCGCCCTGCTGTACAGCAGAGCACTGTCGGCCTGTAGCCGTGGTACCGCCAGGTTCGCTCTGGGACGTGAAGGCGAAAAGACCAGCGCTGTCTTTTCTACTGCATGCCGATCGCGCCCTAGTTGGGTTATGGGTTAGGTACGTAGGCTCRCTGTTACAGTCGAATAGAAAAGGGGCAAAAGAAGAAGAAAGAAAAAGAAAAGTAGGAATAAGAAAACAAAAAAAAAGGGGGAAGTCAACTGTCAAATGCGCGCGTAGATTTGGACCCTCACTTTAGTTTGGGGTGATCTGGTGACCTCCGACCGCGGCGGCGTTATGATTTCCCTTCTTTTCTTGTTCCGTATTATTATTATTATTATTATTATTATTATTATTATTATTATTTTATTATTATTGTTGTTGTTGTTATTGTAATTATTATCATTATTTAATTTTCCTCTTCGCATTATTCGTCAGACCCGGTCTCCCTCTCGGCCCATCATTTCAAGGTACCAACGGGTTAACTTCGAATCGTGATCGGTCTAATGGCCCAGGCTGGCCCGACTCTTCGCTTGTCTCCCTGCAACAAGTCTGTCCGACTGAGAATCGCGCGACGGAACCCCAAAAGGAGGGGCGACCCACGGCCGCATTGGTAGGAGGCTTATCACCCTCCTCAGTGGAGAGTCATAAGCCCCCTCCTTGCCATCGGACACGGGTACCCAGTGACTACAATTCGGCGTTTCCTTTTTAGACCGGGAGGGTTGCCGGTCAGTGTCCTGTTATGGGACCCCTGCATAGGAGGCAGTCACTTCGCACGGAAAGTCGGCGCTATGATCGTTGGAGTCATATCTCTTGATTTTCCTTCTTTTTATTTTTGTTTTATTTCACTAATTTGTGAATTTACAAAATTATTGGAAAATCGGAATACTGGAGTCTGACTTGTAGCTCCCCCGTTCAGAGCACGAGGATCACGGCGGAAGGCAATCTTATAAAGCGAGGGTGAGCTTGCCAGTTAAGGCGCGCCTACTCTGAGCTTGGAATATCTCGCTGCGTCTGGTACTATTGAACCCAAAGGAGAGAGGGCTGGCCAGTGTGGTGAGTGCGAGAGATTTTCTGAGTGCCCGCCTTCGTGCTCTGAGTGTTTGGGTACAGTTATTCGAGAGTCAATAGTCTGGTATCGGCTGGTTCTTTCGGAAAGGCAGCCATGGTGCGAAGCAGCGGGCTGTACGACTATAGGCCGAGGTGCATTCAGTCCCTCTGGAGATGGGAGCGGATGTCGGAAGATGGGCCTACGGTAACCGTTGTGCTGGACTACAGCTACGTCAGGCGGGAGGCGAAGCTGAGAATAAATGTAGAGGGGAGAAAAGAAGAAGAAATGAGGGCAGACCCAGGCCTCCAAATGGCAATCACAGAGGCTAAGGACCGAGTAGAGAGGAGGTGCAGGCGAGATGGAGTCACCGACGAAATCAGGGTGACAGTCTCGTACTGGTAGGCCGAGACTTCGACGGACACTGTGGAGAGAGAGCAGCGACACTTGGACCGGGACTTAGAGGCGGAGAGCAACGCCAGCGACCTAAACGCGGACACCCTGTCTTGGCATGGACTGGACTAGTGGCGGCGGGACCACCCGCCAGCGGATCCAGTAGAGAGAGGCCCAGAGGCCTGTTCGCGGTGACAAAGGAACCAGGGTCGGTAGACGGAGAGCAACGGAGGTCAACACGGGGTGAAGGACCATCGCGAGAGGGAGGAGAAAAAGTGGCGGTTACGAGAGAAAGAGAGGGAGAGGGATCAGGCGCGCGCGGTTAGTTAGGCAGGAGAGGGGGTTAAGTGAGGACACCTGGACAGCTAGCGCTGGGTCAGATGGAATGTGGTACCTAGGCGAGTGGTGTGCTGTAACATGCATCTCTTTTGCCGTTCCCAGGCGGTCAATCTTGCTGCTTGTACGAGTTCCATGCTCTTGAGGCTTGGGTATTGCATCCAAAAGTCTGGTCACGACTAGGAGTGGACACGTACTGTACGAAGAAAGTCGGTGAGAGAGACATGTAAGAGAAGAGGACCAAACATGCAAGGATAACGCAGTGTGTGAGTTCGTCGGGACGTCATCTCCGCTCACCCCGCCTATGTATCTAGTCACAGTACATTCCCCCGCTCATCTCGCCAAGAAAAAGGGGGAGGGTAATCAAGATTTAAGAAAGGGAACTGTGGTGAGCGCCCCTTTTTTCCCTTTGGGAGTGTTATCATCATTCTCTCCCTCGCTCCTAGTCTCGCTGGAGCCACGATCGAGAGAGGGAAGAAGTTGTACGCTTAGGCTCGCAGTTGAAGCCGGCGATTCGGGATGGGCCTGACCTGAGTTCAAACTGAGCAGAGCGGCCTCTTGCGGTCTTGGAAAATGGGGTAAGCAAGCCGTTCGCTGGTCTGGGTCGTCATTGTAAGTGTGGATCTCAGCAGAACAAGATCTGCTCGCAGTAAATTGCGAGACTGGAAAAGCTGCGTAGTTGGGTACTAAGTGAACGCGAGTGATATTTGACGATTAGCGAAGGGTAGCTTGCGTCCATAGCTCCCGTTGATGTGTATCATTGGAGAAAAGACGAACATATTGTTCTTCTTTGCTGGGTGCCAGCGGTCAGATATGTCATAACTAGACGATCAGGCACCTGAAGTCATCTTCCATGGGCGTGGTACCTGATATTTTCAGTTTGACCACGGAAGGGTAATGTTGGGATGCTGCGTGTTTTCATCTTTAGCGCAAACAATCTCATGTCATACTCTGCTGCAATGAGGTGACTAGCAATAAAGTGTGTGGGTGTGTGAATAGGGCTGACCACGTGGGAATGAACTATTGGCACCATTTGTTTACGCCCATGATCAATCTTTTCTTGCTGCTTGCACTAGAGGGCGAAGCGTGTGCGCACTGCCTGGTGTACGCGAGCTGGCGAGACAGTTGACGTCTCTGAGAATAATGGTGTGAACCAGTGACACTCGTCGTCCATGGTCCAACCTCTTCAAGACAGCCCGAACGTGGGTTAGTGATCTAAAGGAACTTGTTGTTATCAGGAACAATAGTGTTTAACAGCCAGTAATACTGAAGAGTGTGCTTGGAGCTACGCATGCCCGCACTTGGCTGACACTGTCTAACCCCTCTTACCTTTCTTTCCTTTCCCTCGTCAGATTTAGCTATGAGAGTGGGCAATGAGAGGGGTTGAGCAAGGTCTCAATACGTGGACCACCAGCCTGTCGTCCTCTATAGCCTCAGTGCACTATGATGAGTGAGAGACTTAAAAGCTAGCGGTTTGACAAGTCGATGAACCCAGGTAACCGCGGTGGTCAAATGGGTGATGAAAAATATTGGTGGTGACTGAAGGGTTAGGAAGTTGCCTCGTTAGGTTGAGTCGGCCTCAGCTGCCGTGTTTAGTACTTCTCTCGCAAGGTGTATATCATTTCGATGCGGGCTGAAAATATTTCATGCCTTTTCACGGTTCTTTTGTGGACTCTTACAGGAAAGTGATTGAGACTCAGCATGTGAACAAAAAACGATTGTAATTGTGAACGTTGCTTGTGGGATTAAGATTTTAACCTTCAGTAACTATCTGTAATTCTAAGCTGGTCGTGCCGCAAAGCCCAGACTCATGCGGTCCTTGTATGGTGATAAGTAAAAGTGACAGCTCTGGAAAGAGCTACATGGATTGGCCCTGAAGACGGGTCTTCCCTGGGCTCGATTTCCTTTGGTCTCCTTGCCTCTTGTCGTCACTCTAGATGGGTAATGAATTGTCAGCATCCCGTATAATCACTCATTCTAGCAAAGTGGCTAGTGATCGGTGATGAAAAGAAAACAAAGTTTAAGTTGCAGTTGCTTGGTATGGTCATTGTCATATGTGTCTGGAGACTCGTTCCTAATTATGAACTGCTTCCCCACGCTACTGGTGTGATAAGCACTGAGTTTCGAGTTTAACTTGGTGACCAAATGTTGCTTCACTCATTGATTTTATGGAGTTTGTGTGAGTACAAGATGATCCTAGAAGCTTTCTTGAGCCTTGTGGAAAGTGGGTTATCTAAACGGCTGAATGTAATCTCGGAAGCACCTACAAGCAGAAACGCGAGGGCGGTGTAGGACCAAATACCCTTACAAGGGTATTTGGCCATGCTTTTACATTCGACACAGCGACGACACCGGCTACCATGATGGGGCTGGTCTGAAATAAAGAGGGTGTGTACGCTTTAGCACGACACTTGAAAACGATTCCTCGGCCATTGAGTCCGGGAGCGAATCGGTGAGAAAAGTTCGAGAGTGTGTGCGCGTTGTCATGACGCGCGCTGTCAAGGTTAGAGATTAGTAGTAATACCCTCGGACCAAAAAGGTCGAGGGGTTGAGTGGGTTAGTGTGGTGTCGGGTAGATCTACGACACACCTTGAGATTTGGACTGGTACCTGTCTGCCTACCGGTACTGGGCCTCTAAAAATGCTTAACTTTTATCCTCTTCTACTCGGCCTCGGATAACCCGACAGATCTATCTTAGCGTGGTACCGGCCGACCTGGTACCTTAGTGTTTCCGCTACTCTAAGTACCGCGGGCCTCTTTTCCCCGGCCGCTTGAGTGTTTTCCCTGTCGCAACTCTCGGTGTCACGGCTACAAGTAAGTACTGGCCCCGCAAACCTTTTTCAAAGGGGACCAAGTGCCCCTGCGGGACACACGCACGCTCAACCCAACGAGCATTCGGACAGGCATGCAGGCCGGCAAGCGTGCGCGCACGCAAACTTAGAAACGGGCCCAGGCCGCTAGGTGGACTCAGCCCCCATCTCTACATATGCCTGAGTTGCTCCTCTTCTAATCGAAGTAAGAGCTAGCTCAGTGGGTATCGGTGCGGATAGAAGATTAGGTGACTCGGGGATCGAATCCATTCGACCCCCACCTTTTTTGAGGGGCTCTGCTTTGGCCTTCGCCCGATTGTGGTCGGCCGGGACTTGAACCCGTGACCTCGGGATCAAAGTTAGCTAGAGCCCGTATTTACAGTTAGCCTCGTTTTAAAACGAGGGCACAACACTTGGCATGTTAGGGTAGATAGCCATTAGATTTTGTTAGTTCCTGTTTCTCTTTTCTTTAATTTTATTATTCTTTTTCTTCCTATTTTTTATTTTATCTTTTTTTTATTATTTCTTATTTTCGTTATTTCTCACCGGCCCGTGTCTACGGCCGATAGCTTACTTCGATGAATCTGCCGCATCATCCAGGGCGGATTTATTCCGAAGTAGTCATAGACTTTCGACAGTGGCAGCGAAGCTTTGGGCGAGGATGATCTGTGCGTGCCTCGCATGCGGTAGACGAGGTGCAACGAGAAGCGAGGTAGCATCACACAAAGGGGGAAAAGAACGCGTGATGAAAGAAGATGGCCACGCAGTGGAAGCAGCGGGGTAATGCACGCTTGGCCGACGGAGATGACAACGGGGAAGTAGCGCGAGCGGGGGGAAGAGAGGCGTAGTTAAGAAGAAGGCGGCGCGCCGGGATAGCAGTAAGAAAAAGTCGTAGAAAAGGTAGTGGTAGGAGGAGAAGAAGAAGAAGAAGAGGGAGAAGAAGGAGAAGAAGAAGTAGAAGAGGAGGAGGTGAGCTCTTACCTGGGCGCACGTGCACTACACTGATGAATCCAGCGAGTTGCTTGCCTGGGCCTAAAAAGCCCGGGTAAGCTTCTTAAGGTTCATCGGGATGGGGACAGATTGATGTAACTATCGATCTTGATCGAGAATGCCTAGTAAACACGAGTCATCAACTCGTGATGACTACATCGCTGCCCTTTGTACATAACGTCCTCGCTTCCACCGATTGAATGGTCCGATGAAGAGTCTTGGGCAGTTAACCGACGACGGCGGCTCCGACGACGACGACAACAACAACGACGGTAACAACGGCGGCGACGAGGATGAAAGAGAACAGGTTAGTCTTCAATCACGCGGCTTACCTCATGCTACTTCCCTCGAATAGAATGAGCAAAGAAAATAAATAAATAAATAAATAAATAAATAAATAAATAAATATAAATCGAATGAATCTATCCCTACAGTATGGAAATATACACTACCACACTACGCGCGTGTGTGTGCGTGAGAGTGTGTGTGTGTGTGTGTGTGTGTGTGTATGTGTGTGTGTGTGTGTGTGTGTGTGTGTGTGTGTGTGTGTGTGTGTGTGTGCATGTGTGTGCGTGCGTGGACCCCGCGCCTCGCCACATGCTACTTGGATCGATAGAGTGAGCAAATCAAGAAGTGGCAGTGTATATTTCCACGTTTCAGCGGAAGATTCATTCCGTTTTTTTGCTCATCCTATCGATGGAGTGTGTGTGTGTGTGTGTGTGTGTGTGTGTGTGTGTGTGTGTGTGTGTGTGTGTGAGTGATCGCGGCGCCGCGCGAAATACTTCGATTGTAGGATAACCAAAATCGAATGAATCTCATCCAAGAACATGGAAATATACACCACCACTAGCACCCGCCCGCTGTCGCTCCTTCGCCCCGGTACGCCCGCAGGTTTTGCCATTCGTTGTGTGTGTGTGTGTACTGTGTGTGTGTACACATGTGTGTGCGTGTGTGTGTGTGTGTGTGTGTGTGTGTGTGTGTGTGTGTGTGTGTGTGTGTGTGTGAGAGAGAGAGAGAGAGAGAGAGAGAGAGA
>BFEA01000560.1:498436-513463 GCA_003427395.1 Chara braunii | reverse complement strand
GAGAGAGAGAGAGAGAGAGAGATTTGTGACTTTGGGACTTGACGTCATTGGATCCAGACTCGACATTGAGATTCAGACATTTGACGAGGGATTATTTGGGACCTGTGCAAAGACTTGGTGTTGACGACATTCCCATCTTCGTCTCTTCTTCGTCTGATCCCCTCCGCTTCGTCTGATCCCTTTCGTCTGTGTGAGCGTGGGACTGTGCTAAGTTGTCCGTTATCTGACAGAGAGAGAGAGAGAGGAGAGAGAGTGAAGGATGATGATGGATGGGATGACATGAGGGCGCTTACCTTGTATTGGCAATGGTCTGCATGGGCGGTATCTTCAAGTACTTCGGGTAGCCGCTGATGTCAACAGTTGCATTGTCTTATTGTAGTCTGTAGTAGCTGTGTAGGAGCAGGCTGGGCACTGAGCGCCAAGTGTGAGTGTGAAGGAACTGGATTCCTGTGTTGAGAGGGAGGGCTATGCTCTCCGTGGACATTGGTTTTCAGTGCTACGAACCTCCATTGGTATATCATTGGTGTAATGCTGCTCTCTGGACACAGTGTGACTATTTGGCTTGCAGTGTGATGGTGTGATCTGGGATTGCCATCTCGCTGTTGCTTATTTTCCTCGTTGCAATATTTTATTATTATTATTATTATTTTATTTATTATTATTATTATTATTATTATTATTATTATTATTATTATTATTATTATTACATGCACGATTGAATAGGTGCATGTGGCATCTGTGTAACGAGGTTGTAAAGGGGGAGAGTGGTGAGGAGGTCGGCATTGGTGTTGACGTCATCACTTGTTGGTCGTCCAGTGGTCTGGTTGCTTCCATGCTGTAGTGTAGTATTAGGCTGTAGAGTAGAAAGGGCGCCTAGCGCCATTCAAGAGAGAGAGCTACATTGGGTTATGCAGTTGGTGTTGCCCGATTGGGCTTGGACATTGACTCACGATTCTGCTGTATTGCTCTCAAATGGATGGTTACTTGGTTCCATTGTGCTATCTGCTCTGGCTATGACTACTTGGACTTCAGTGTGATTTTGCAATTTGGATTTCTGTGCTTCGTCCATACTCATGTTCCTTGCATTATTATTATTATTATTATTATTATTATTATTATTATTATTATTGTAATCAGACCCGGTCTCATTTACACTTTTCATGCATGCAAACAGTAGCGCAGCAAACCGGCGCCAGCGCCCACTCAAAACTCAGAGAAATGGAAGCCCAGATACGAGTTGACTTTCGATGATCAGGGCGATTCATCGCCCAAACAACTTTCTGTTCGCATACACCGGATCACCCTGGATATCCCACATGCATAACTCTGAACTCCCGCCCCCTGCGTCCTCCGGGCTCACTGCAAACCTCCTTGCACAAGTCGCTGTGGCAACGCTACCGGGGCTTCCGTACGAATGAATGAATGACTGGGCGGTGCCTCTTGGTTATACTTATGTAACTCTTTGGTCTGCATCATTTCCATCGGCCCATGGTGCTCACAGTCCCCGTGGTACTTGCTGGACCGGACTGGGACTGACTGGACCTTACCGCTGACTGACTGTGGACTCACTGCTAACCTACCGTAGGCATATTGCGATTGCATTGCAGTTTAGTCCACCACTTGACTCACCACTTGACCACTTGCCCACTGCCGACCTTCTAGGGGGATTACTGCTAGACTTCTGGAACTCGCTAAGACTTCTACTCTATAGATCTGCAGATCGAACCCCTGCTACCTACGGACCTACGACCGCCTACCAACTGTTTACGAATACACAGGTCGCAGGTTCAACTCTCAGGGTCTACACAGGTACTGTACATGGGTAGGGCGAGGTCTAGGGACCGAGCCCTGGGATCTGCATTTGCTACTGCAGGAAGGTGGAAACCGTATTATTATGCAATCAGGCTCACTTTAACGTCCACTTCGCATACATGCGGACGGATGGTGATTCACACTGGCGGACAACGCCACGACAAACTCAGAAATGTGGCGATCAAGAAGACAGTTTGGTGCAAACTCGCTTCAACAGGCTATGGTGCAACAACACCTGAACATCCCGACTCCATTCATTGGGTCCAACACCTCCGTTCGCACGTACGCAACTCTGGGTCACCCAGGATACCACACACACGCTGACATAGACACGGTGACCCAAACACTGTGACACGCAGACACCGTGACACAGTGAAACGCAGTACACAGAAATACAGTGCACAGACAAAGGTGCACAGTCACACACGGATACACAGTCATACAGTCACGTGTGATACAGATACATAGTCACATAGTGCACGGTCACACACGGTGCACAGTGACACATACACAGAGATACGTAGTCACGCAGTACGCGGTGACACAGATGAAGGGATAGACATAGGCACAAGTGACACGAGCAGGTACACGGACACACGGTAACACACACACAGATGCATGGTAACACAGATACACAGCAACGCAGAGTGACACACACATAATACACAATGCACTGTTATGGTGACACAAAGACACAGTGCACAGTGTCACAACTACACGGTGTATTGTGACAAACACACATACACTATGACACACGCGCATACACTGTGACATACACGGTGACACGGACTGTGACATACACAGTATGACATAGACTTGTGACATGCATAGTAAGATACAGGTTGTGATATGCACTGTGTGACAGAGGTTGTAGCATACACAGCAAGATACAAACTGTGACGCACCCAGTGTGACACGGACCGTAGCAAATACAGTAAGATATAGGTTGTGACATACACAGTAACAAACACCGCGACACACACAGCAAACTGTGACATATACAGTGACGCATATAGAAGTGACACGCACACGGTCATGCGGTGACACATACGCAGGTGACACGAGACTCAATCACAGCGACACAACCACTGTGACACACACTGTGACGGACACATAGTCATGCAATAACCGTCACACTGTCACGCAGTGACAGTCACACTGTCGCACGGCGACAGTTACGCAGCAGCCACCTCGCTAGGCCTTGGTGCACACGGTCCCACACGGTACTTGCTGACTTGACTAGTGCGACCGGGACTAGGTATTGATGACTGGGCTGGGTTAGACTGCCCACTTGCCCACTTGCATACGGACTTCCTACTTGGACTCATGAAAGGTCACTTCCGGATCTTCCGATAGACTGCAGACTTGACTTTTTGGCACTGTAGCAACAAGGACTTATGCTACAGTTGCGATTCCTAAGACACGTACACGCGGAGAGTGAGACAGAGAGGGGAAATGAAGAGCAAGAAGGAGAGAGATACGTATCTGGTGCATGTGAGAAGTCAACTATGGTATTGACGTCATGCACATTGGTTTCCAAAGTTGAAGTGAGCCTGTTGCAAAGGTGTAGGTAGGACAGGCAGGATGAGTACACTAGACTGGGCACCAGATAGTAGGAACAACATTGAACACTTCGGGTTTGAACGTTGGCGCTCTCATTTGGATGGAACCATAGTACATTTCAGCTCTCTACTAGTTACATGACTGTCTGGACTTCTGCATGTTTAATTGCAACTTTGTCTTCTGTGTACCGTGCTTACTCGTATTACTTGCATTATTGTTGTTATTATTATTATTATTATTATTATTATTATTATTATTATTATTATTATTATATTATTATTATTATTATTATTATTATCATAATTATTATTATTATTATTTATTATTATTATTTGTTTTTACTTCATTACCTATATGTTGTTCTGGTCTGATTGCTGACACAATCAGACATGTGCATGTGAACCCCATACCTAGCTAGAGTCGCTGCCTGGGTTCGCACAAGCTGGCCTAGAGCAAGTGTGAGTGCAGATTGATTGATGAATGGATGTAGGACGGGTGACAGGATAAGGCTCCAGGGTGAGGAACATCCTATTACTCGTCTCTACATGCATACTTATCTTAGATAGTTAGGTTGACAAACTAGAAGTGGGGTACTCCTGTGCGGGTTATCCCATGGTCTGTCTAAGTCTAAACCAGATAGACTAAAACAAGTGGTAGGATACTCATGTCTGAGTTATCCTACTGCTTAAGTAAGTATGAGGTGAAGGCTTATGTCGGACTCTTCTTACTTCGTACTTACATTTGATCGGACTATATTATAGTCCACTGATAGAACTGAAGTTCACATCGCTGAACTTCGTGTGGGACGATAATGAGGGAGGTGTTGAGATCTTGTGACCTGTGTGTATTTGCAGGTCATCTTGATCAACAAGATTCATAATGATTCTATGCAGGACTACATGCTGTTGCCATATGGTAACAGGTTGGTTTACCAACTCAACCTTCACTCACCCTCTACACCCACACTTTGCATCAACCCTTGCTCTAAATGGCATTTCTGATTTTGGGTCAGTGTCTGAAGGGTCTGTGTTTTGGTCAAAAGAGGTCCTTGAATGACTGAGTCAAAAAGGGAATGTCTGGCTAAGAGGTTCGAAAGCACAAGTGTAATGTGTGTGAAAGTGAATGAATGGTAGACTCTGTTAGGATTGCAAAATGCTTTTGTTTGTCTGCAGGTCAGTAAGACGACCAACCACGTGCTATTCACTCTACTCGCGTTGCTTATGCTTACCTGAGCCTCGACTCAGACATTTCGTCGACTGGTAACCTTTGTACATTTGGTTTGGATTTCCGACTTTTACCCCTTTGATGTTGAGTAGATTAGGACAATTGGCAGAGGCGAAAGAGCCTTATTCATATCTTGTTTTTTTTTAAAGGCCATGAGCCTATCTTTTATTTTTGATGCATATTTGATAGGCCATGAGCCTATTTTTATCTGTGATGTTTGCTTGAAAAGGCCAAGAGCCTATTGATTGTTTCTCTTTCAAAAGTCAAAGCTTCGTTCATTCTAATGTTTGCCTCTGTTTGTGTAAACGACATCTCCTTGCCTTTTCAGTCTCAACCTTGAAACTGTATTCATTATGAGTGTATTAATTTTGGACGAACTTATATTGCATGTATAATTTACGGGATAAGTTCAGATAGAAGAGGATTTAGTATGCGCGATAGATCGTCAATCGAGTCAACCTGAATAGTAAGTCGGTCCGGGAGATCAGCACCCCGGTGCCCGATATGTAAACGGGTCAGTCTTAGGCGTTCAACCACGCGTATACCTATGCTACGGAGATCGAGAAAACGCCCTCGGCTGGCCTACCTCTACGATTGCATGTAAAAACCTTCATACGTGGGTCAGTAGCTCAGCAGGGATACGCCCACCTAAGGGATGGTGACATCTCCCGCAGGTGGAGGTAATGTTGTACCTCGCGGGATCCCTAACCTGTCGTAGGGAGTCGCGAGCGGTATAGCACGCACGCACGGTCGGAGTTGGTCTTTGGCTGAAACCCTTCTAAAACTCTTGCGTGATACGACCGTGAGGTTCAACACCAAAAACTACTTTGCGTCTGGGTGTGGGACCGCCGCGCGCAACAGCGGGATCCTGCACAGATATCAACATATTTGTATAACCTGACAAGTGCGCCCCTCGTATCTGTACGGCTACGAGTACTCGCTTGAGATTGTGCTCTACGAACTCATTGCAACGACCATAGACTTCGGAGGGCTAAGTGTATATGGGTGTATACAATCCAGGAGCGAGATGACCAGCCTATTCCTCCCGCTCCGAATGAATCATCATCATCATTAAAAGATTGTGGCGAAAGTAATGAGTCGTGGAGGGAAAAGGCAACAGCTGAGAAAAGTGGCCTACCTAATCATTAAGTTCCTACTTGATGGAGACTAATACTAGCGATAATTACTGCACAAGGCGTTGATTAAAAACTTGGCTTCACCAACAGAGACGGAGATATAGTGTTTTGTCCACCGTAATTTACAGCGGACTAGGTCTATAACTAAAGCTCAACCTTCAGTATATACCAGTTCTTCYGTCTAGTGTTTGGAGGACTCAACARCTMGAAATGAGCTGCGACAGGCAGTGTGAGCGAGTCCAGCGAGCAGAAAACCTATCATGGATGCTTATTACCGGCAAAATTAMGACAGATCTTACGTTCCATTTTCTAACATGCGCAATCAGAGCACCTTGACATCCTGCGGGTCAAAGCTGAAAAYTTTTCGTTGGGTCCCGTAGTGCGCACAGTCCACGGACTCCATCATTTGGAGAAAA
This sequence comes from Chara braunii, assembly GCA_003427395.1. Taxonomy (NCBI): domain Eukaryota; kingdom Viridiplantae; phylum Streptophyta; class Charophyceae; order Charales; family Characeae; genus Chara; species Chara braunii. The sequence continues at coordinate 507,312 of BFEA01000560.1, read as the reverse complement.
ATTTGCATAATCTTTCGTTCCATAGGTCCAACTGAAGGCTGAATTCGCAGATGTCGTGTTGATGTTGGGACTGATTTAGGCAGATCACTCAGGTTCTCAGAAGAAGTTAGGTGCGCTGCTTAACCTGTTTAGCTGTTGCCGGAATACCATTTGCCTCGTGTGTGAAAATAACGTCGCATATTAGTGTCCTTTAATCATCCTCGGACAGGGCCCACAATCATTCGAAATACGGTTTCAGGAGTATTTAGGACCATGCCCTTCAGATGAGACTCCAGTTATTTTACCTCGAATCAGTGAACTGAAGGGACCAACAATGCCCAGGCGGGGATTACATACATTTGCAGAAGTAGCAGTCTCTTATGATCCTGCGTGGAGACGGGGCCTGCAATTGAACAGGCCTTCAGCGACAGATTACAGACGAGGAGAGCGGGGACTGGTAGTAGGAAAGGAAGCGAGTATGTCAAGCACGAAGATTCTCGCGATGTGTGCATCTTTCTATCAGAATAAACAAGAGAGCTAGGAAAACGAAATTTTCCATAAGATTGAGAATTACAAGAGGGAGCTGAGGGGTTTGGCGGCTGGAAGAACTGAGAATTGGCACAAGTTTATAGAATTCGTAATTTATATTTACAATGTTGATGGGATGTTACATAGCATAGTCTCGTTCTTTGAGGCTGTTCGGACGAGAGGTGTTGATGAGGCAGCCTGTGGACAGTAGTCCTGAGTGGATGCATTGCTGAACTTCTTGAGTTACCCTTGAGAACTAGTTGAGCAAACCGGGTCCACCTCCCTGTGACCATCTCCCGGGTCAACAAAGCTAAATCAACTAGGGTCAAATTGCATCCTATTCATAATGCTGCCAATATTGGTTGAGCAGAACTGTTAATGAAGTTCGGAGGCCTAGGAATCTCCTGAAAATAGACGTTGAATCTTCTCAGTGTTCTCAAAGGGTGTTGTTCTTCTCGGCGATCTGAGTTCAAAAGAGTCTGTGTGTGATTGTCACTAATCAATTCTCGAGGCAGTGCTACTCAATCTGTGGCTTCGGAAGGGGGTAACAAGGATCGTAAATGAATGTTATTTAGGGCCGCTTCTATAAGAGTGATGTTATTCAAAGTCAACCCTTAGCCCCTGCACAGCACGAGAACACGGTTCAGTCGCTTTCCAGCTAATGAGCTAAATTTTCATCGTTTCTCGGCTAGGTTTCTTCGAGTTAGTGGCAGTCCTATAGTCTTAATTACATTCTGGCGCCCAATCAGCGGTTATACATAATTGGTATTGAGAAATATAACTATTATCAGGGTTCAAAGCAGGCATCAGCAGCCTTTTACCAGAAGAATAGTCATTAATATACCCTCAGGACGGAATCCGTTTGTTGGCTCGGCAGCAGAGGCATTTCAAGTAGTCCACAAGCTTTTGCCTCATCACATGAGTGCAATTCAATCATTCCCAGTCCAAGAGGTTGTATTGGCCAGTCTCAACAGGATTGCTTCAAAAGATGCTTTCCAATACCGATATGTCAGTGCAATTGGCTTCAAGCAAGATGAATTTTCAATTTTTGTGGTTCACACTGTGTTCGTTGAAGGCACCACACGCAATCTGAGACTCTATGTGAAGAAAGGAAAAGAGACCCATGAGCACTTTGACTTGGTCTGGACAGTGGCAGTCAGGTACCTTGAGGAGAGAGAGATGGAGCTTGATGAGAGCGGCACCAATCTGATCCGGAGCTTTGGGTCGAAACTCTACACTAACTATCYCAAGCCTCCGGTACCTTTCACCCTCACAGACGACTCTCACTGGGGCGACCTGATTGATCTGGCAAAGAGGTACATTTCGCCTGTGGTGATCGATTACGAGGCAGTGACAGAGCCCTCAGAGTTCCCACATCTCAGACGAGGGATTTTCTCTCAACCGTATCTTCCTACACTATGGGAGGAGTTTTGTGCCATGGTTGACTTCCGTATCATGGGACTTGGATGAAAGTGCTCGGAGCTAGCACGCTTCAGGTGGCTCTACATTCAGAGGCCACAGCCTCAGAAAGTACAGGGGCATGGCATGAGGTACAAGAAACGCACACCAAAGTGAGAGACTGAGCATGAGATTATGAGGGATGAGTGAGGACTCTTGACTGGTGCTGGCCGTGTTCCCTACATGTGTACTTTCTAAGGCTATTATGAGTTCTCATTCTTCCCTCACCTGACTTTGTTTTGTCATTGCTCAAGTCAGTCGATCTTGCTCCTTGCATTGCCATGCTTGGTGATTGCATTTCTCTAAAGGTTCTGTCACAGTTCTCAAAATCAGACTGACATAATTGATGCATGCATAGCAGTCCACAATTTTATGATTATTATCTGCATGATTCTCTGTTGTTCCGAATCAAAATGAAAGATTTCTAAGACCGGGACCGACGAAGACCGCAACGGAAGGGTCTCGCATGAAGCCGGACGCACACAACAGGAAGGGATTTGCATTATTTAATTTATTTAATTTATTGCAATCAGCAACCAAACCCTGTGTGACAGCCTGTTGGCTTTCTGGTCTCCTGAAGGGGCTCGACTAAAAAAAGTGCGACAAAAATGGCGCCATTGCCGGGGACATAATTTTTTTTTGTGTCCAGAACGAGCCTGGGTCAACAAACAGCTTTGAGCTTTGATTAGGCCCTGAGAATTGTTGACAATTTCTGAAATTTTCAGACTCATTTTGCAACCTTTTCTTGAGTTATTACTCTTTTGAGAAAGCCTAGTTGCTAACTGAGTTTTATCTTTCCTTGTGTGAGGTACCACACTGGACTGGAGAAGGAGACTGATATTACTGATCGGAGAGAATCAGGCTTGATCCCAGGTATGCCTCATGAGCCAATGATGTCCTTGAAACACTTAGAAGGGAAAAAAAGGATCAAGGAGCTCCGAGACTTCAACAAGAATGCTAACTTTTGATGCATTGAGAGAACTCTCGAAAGTGACTACCACAGGGATATTCCCCTATCAATATGAGCATTGTTGGGTCTACCGTTCTGGCAATTCTGCCATCAGCGTAGTGCTGACTCGCTTCTTGGAGGGAGATATCTATGATATCCGTCCTTTTGTCAAGAAGGGAGACTGTGACGAAGGTGGGACCTTTAACTGGTTCTGGGGAATTGCGATCCAATCTCTTTATGATGAGAAAGCAGACCTAATCAAGTAGAAAAAGAGAGTGGAATGGGGTGTAATGCCAGTAACGTATGAGACTGTTCCGATCCCTCCTATACCTGACAGCTATTGTATGGGACTAACTGGTTCCCAATTATCAGCATGGTACTGACGTGGGAGAAAAGAATTAGTGGTCATGAGAACTAAAGAGACTTCTGCAGAGGAAATCAGACGGAGAAGATTGAAATTTGGCAGAGGTTCAGACCCAAGTCAAGAGAAGGTCGAGTGTCTCCTAAAGTCACTAAATACTCTAAGCAAGAGAGAGGTGTTCCCATATGAGGCTGTCAGATATGAGATGGTCGAGGGCGGATGAGAGCTGGTACGCTTATATGTACTGACATTTTATTTCACAGACCTGGATACATATGATGTGAGAATTTATGTTCCAAAGGAAAGAAGTACTGAAGCGGTGGATGAGAGATGCTGGGGATTTGCTGAAGAGGTAGTACTGAAAGAGAAAGAGAGATTTGAGAGGGAAAGTAAGAACTTCACCGGATCTACTCGATTTACTGTCTTTGAGGGATTTTCAGTTCCTCTCTTGCCCGAGATAAATTTGTCAAGAGAAAATTGGTCTGCGGTGGTTGAGTTTGCTCTGAAAGTGAAATGAGACCAGAGAGTCAAATAAGCCGACGCTATGTACCCTCAAGAGAGAAACTTTGACTTAGACTGATAAGAGGTCATGGAGGGTTGAGTAAGGTTGAATCAGATAAACTGTTAAATTCCCTTAATTCTATAACGAGTAGAGTCATAATCCCCTATGAGATCATGAGGTGTGAGGCCATAAAGCAACCAGGGCGAGAGCAAAACAATCTGTATGTTCTTATCTGTTATTTTATTGATCTTGATGAGTATGATATTAGGATCTATGTACCGAAACAAAGATTTGAAGAGTGTAGAAAAGGTGCATGTTGGCAACGAGCGTCGAACCTTGTACATGATGAGAAGAGAAGGCTAGAGCGAGAGGGAGAGAGTTTCTCCTTTAGTACATGTGTCAGACCTTTTGTTGGGATTCCATCACCACCTGTTGAGGGGCTTACATTCTCAAGACACAATTGGTCAGTCATGATAGATCTTGTATGGAAGGTGAAGAGAGTCCAAGAAGAATACTCTCAGTAGCTAGGATAACTACTGTGAGGGGCAAACTTTATGAGGTGACAGGGTATGATAATCCCTTTGTAATCTTGAGGCATGAGATTTGTGGGAAAGGACATATAATATTTCATATTCCTATAGTTAAATTTCTGAACTCTGACAGTTTGGATGTGAGGGTTTACTCCTCTACCTGTCCAGAGGAGGAAGTTGACTACTTGGAGCATTTAAAAGGGGCGTACGTCAGTCTTGAGCAGATAAAAAAATGGCTAAAGAAGCTAAGAAGGAAAGTGATATGGGAAGTGGGAATAAGGGAATTTGAAAGGCTCCCTGAGTTCTCAATTGCTGAGGGATTTGAGGATAGGAGAGATTGGATGCCTCTGCTGGAGGCTATTGCTAAGATTGGTAGAGCAAGGGAGAAAGACTCTATTGTGATGATAAAATCCTTGCTTCCGAGTACCTTTGAACACAGGTTCGAAATCCCTGATTATGTTCAAGCTGAGATCTATCTTTCAGATGTTTCCTATGATGGTTAACGATGCCCAGTTTGGTTGAACAGTTAACATTTGGGGTTGTATTGGAAGGAAGAACAATCAAGATAGAAGAGACTCTTCGGATCTCTGACAGGAACCTTTCTACTTTGGATGAGCTTGAGTTCTTGCAGCCTTTCTTTGATCGAATGAGAGATTCTGCCCTGAGAATTGTCACTGATCAGACTGAGATAAGCTATTTATTAAAGGTGGTGAAAGTGGGAACTACTGAGAGAATATCGTACCACACTTCTAGGGAACGAATCTCTCTTGCCAGAAGGCTCAACAGCGGGTTGTAAGCAATGCAATTTGACTATTAGATCATAGATTTGACTCGGTATTTTATGATTCGGGGTACTGTAAAGGGGTATCATAGAAGACTGAGTAGGGATGATGAAAGAGAGTTGATTGAATATTACATTGGGAGGCTAAGAAGGATTGCTTTACCTTTGATCACTACCCAGTCTATTATCGCATATACTCTTTATGTACAGAATTCTCAAGGGGTAGACCAAACAAAAGAAGAAAGGAACGAGTCGGTATCCCTTGCGAGGAGAGTGGGAGATTGAAGTGAAGAGAGTAGACTAAGAGTGGTAAGGGAATAAGAGGTAAGCGTTAAAAAAAAATTATGGTCAAGATGGTTGGTCGGATGAGACCCAGCTCATCTGCAGAAACCAATGAAGAGGCCTTGGTTAGGGTTATACGGGAATTGGTCGAGAGAGTCGACACGATCAAATGAGGATCAGATATCGTAAGAGCAAAGAGGCCAGATGAGAGAATTCCCTGCTTCAGAGGACCCCAAGTAAATGATTTCCTGGACGAGTATGAATTATTTGGGCTTAGTTATGGCTGGACAGACAAGCAACGACTTAAGCACCTTCTATCTTACTGTGACACTGACTCTAGGTTGGGTGTTCAGGAGTTGATGGAAGGAGCCACTACATGGGAACAGGTCAAAGAGAGAATGAAAAAGGAATTTGAGAAAGACTCAGTTCCAACTACAACCAAGGATGTACTTAACATTAGAAGAGCTAAGTATGACACTTTCAATGTTTTTCTTCAGACCTTCATCCGAACAGCAAGAAGAATCCCATATTTGGACGAAACTTAGAGATGTCACATATTTTTTACAAATTTTACTGACACAGAAAGGCAGGCAGTCCTCAATCAAGCTCAGCACTATCCTCTCAGATGGGATGAAATAGTTGCAATTGTTAGAACTCTACCTACAGTTTCTCATAAGAAATGGTCATTGGATCAGTTCAGTACATTGGCCAAGGACAGGGAGACTGAGAATGGTATGAACAGAGGGAACAATCTGAGTGCTGAAAATATTATTCAAAGAGTGATGGCTAACTATATGCCTGGAATGCCTGCAAACCATGCTGTGGATGACAGAGGGAAGAAGAAAGCTGAAAGTGAAGAGGAAGATGATGATGATGATGATGAAGGCTATGGTAAGAAGGGAGACTCCTCTAGCGGTGGATTCATTCAATTTCGCTTATCCTATCAATGGAATAACCATGAGGTCAGCCACGAGATTGGAGACTTACCTGTTTTCTCTCTCTCTCTCTCTCTCTCTCTCTCTCTCTCAGACACACACACACACACACACACACAATGACACACATATAACACTTAAAATTAAAAATAAAGTTTTTTTTTAAATAATAATAATATTAATAATAAATCATAATAATAATAAAAATAGTAATAGAATTATAATTATTTCTAATAATTAAAAATAATAAAAATAAAAAAAAAATAATAAATAATAATAATAATAATAATAATAATAATAAAATAGTTAAAGAAATAACAGTAACAATAAATAAGTATGTATAACTATCATTAAAAATACTAACAGACAAATCTATACTAGCCTTAAGGAATAAATAATAATGAAAAATAATAAAAAAATAAAAAAATAGAAGCCTTAATAGTGACTAGCTAAGCGCCCGTGGTGCAGGCATTGCGGGCAATGCCTGCAAAAAAAAAAAAAAAAAAAAAAAAAAAAAAAATTAGACCCGAACCAATTGCTAAATTTCAGCACTATTAACGAATTCAAGAAACGGAACACGCATAGAGTGACAGAGCAAGGGAGAGAGAAAGAGAGACAGAGAGAGGGAGAGAGGAGGGAGAGAGATAGAGAGACACAAATAGAGAGACAGAGGAGTAAGAAAAGAAGAATGCGAAGAACAAAAAAAGTAGAACACCATTCAAGTCATGAACAATGTGCAAAATGATGAACGCACAATAACCACGAAGAACAATCCAACTCCATTTTATTAAAATAAAATAAAATAATATTTATTTGCTCTCTCTCTCTGCATCTCTCTGTTTCTCTCTCTCTCTCACTCTCTCTCTCTATCTATCTATCTATCTATCTATCTATCTATCTATCTATCTATCGTGGAGTAGCTCTGTCGGTCGGTGCTTGCAGTAGCTCAGTCGGCATCGATGCTTGGAGTGGCTCGGTTTGTATAGGTGCCTAGAGTGGCTCGGTCGGTAGGTGCTTGGAGTGGCTCGGTCGGTAGGTGTTTGTAATGGCTGGGTCGGTAGGTGCTTGGAGTGGTTCGGTGGGTAGGTGTTTGGAGTGGCTCGGTCAGTAGGCGCTTGGAGTGCCTTGGTCGGTATAGGTGCTTAGAGTGCCTCAGTCGGTATAGGTGCTTGAAGTGCCTCAGTCGGTCGTTGCTTGGAGTGGCTTGGTCCGGAGGTGCTTAAAGAAATAACAGTAGAAGGCACACCAACGCAACACCCACACGGCAACCGAATTACACGGCGCGCAAGCAAAGGACACAGAAGGCACGCCCCGCGGAAGGGCGGCGAGGCAGCGAAGCAGCGAAGCGCAAGGCAACACCACAACTCAGCCACACCACACAGCGAAGACAACAGCTTGCCAAGAACGACCTGCGAGGCAAGCGGGACGGGCAGCAAGGCAGTGGGCGGAGCGCAGACGAGGTCGTCCACACATCCAACACGGAGCGAAGCAGCACATCACCTACTCACATCACGGGTGAACCCCACAGACTGTTGGTTCCCACCACCCACTGAGCCAGGGAGCTAGGGAGACACTTCGACGAGCATCCGTCATCACCTACAGGCAACACAGACATCCCGAACTGAGCGGCTCCCATAAGAGTGCAATAGGAACTCCAAACGAGGAACCACCGACTGTTTGGCACTACTTAAAGGTGCTCAGTTCGACATGCAAAAGTACTTAGAAAAAAACATAGGGGAGAGGCGGAAAAACAAACATACCAAAAACTGATTGTGTGTGTGTGTGTGTGTGTGTGTGTGTGTGTGTGTGTGTGTGTGTGTGTGTGTGTGTGTGTCTATGTGTCTGTGTATGTGTGTGTGTGCCTGGGTGCCTCCGTGGGAGCACGACGAAAAATAAAAGAAAGCGGGAAAGCGAAAAGTGGGAGCGAGACGAAAAAGAAAAGAAAGCACGAAAGCGAAAACAAAAAAGCGAGCAGCCGGGAACGCGACGGGCTGCCTGCACCGAAACTAACCAACCGAAAAAAAAAAAAAAAAGGAAAGCAGGAGCGCGACGAAAAAGAAAAGAAAGCGGGAAACCGAAAAAAGAAAAGAAGCGAGCAGCGGGAACGCGACAGGCTGCCTGCACCGGAACTGCCCAAACGAAAAAAAAAGGGACGTGAAGCGGGAACGACGGCCGCTGCAACGGCCAAAAAGGGGGAAACGGCGTCGAAAGCGACGGAATGAAAAAAAAAAAGGGGGAAATGAGGGGGAAATGTGGGCGTGGGCGTGGGCGTGGGTGCGTGGGTCTAGATGGTTGCTGCTGCAGCGAAGGACGACGGTAAAAAAAGGGAAAGCGGCGCCGAAAGCGACGGAACGAAAAAAAAAAAGAAGGAAATGTGGGCGTGGGCGTGGGGGCGTGGGTGCGTGGGTCTGGATGGTTGCTGCTGCGGTGGGGGACGACGGTCGTTGCAGCGGCCGAAAAAGGGAAAATGTAACCGTGGGCGTGGGCATGGGCGTGGGTGCATGGGTGCGTGGGTGTGGATGGTTGGTGTTGCGGCTGCCTGCGCCGCCCTGATGCCTTTTGCCGCTAACG
>BFEA01000560.1:471507-495935 GCA_003427395.1 Chara braunii | reverse complement strand
AACGTAGTATAGTTAAAAAAAAAAAAAAAAAAAAAAAAAACCCTTTTTTTCGGCTAGCTCAGTAGGTTTCATGCCTGAGCGGCACCGAGTAGGTGCAAGGTTCTATTCCCGTTGCCGTCACTTTCAGTGGCCTGAGAAGGATTGGTGGCCATAGCCAGTCAACACTGGTAACTCGCTGGGGCAAGTTGTGCCGCCCTGTAACCCGTTGCAATGCGGGAGCATCGGGCCAAGTGGAAGTGGTTGCTTAGGTCCTGCTGCGGCCGGTCGGGACACACCCAATACATACATATCCAATAAAAAGAGCTCTCAGGTTGAGTTCTCGGTCAGAATGATCATAGCTGAGGTTCATAATTATCAAGCTTAACAGGGTTGAGACCATCAGTTTCACGATATTTCAAGAGGCTCAATATACCTGTCACAACATAAGCTCAATAAGGAAGCTCAATAAGGAAGCTCAATAAGTCATGATCATGATATATAATATAATATAATCTACATTGATTCTACAATAATGACTTCCATAACAATCTCGAATTACCCAAAGCCGGTCACCTATGGATATATCTCAAGACTGCCGCCCTTTAAAAAAAAAACAAAAAAAAATTAGAGGGAACCGGTAGCACAGGACCACAGGTCCATGAGGACTACCGGTAGTACAGTGGGGGGAACTGGCGGAGTGGCAAAATTCGAAAATGCATTGAATTACTCCCGTGATTTATTTCGTGGTTGAGATGATTTTTTTTTTTTTTTTAATATTTTTCTTGTAAAGATCACGACCAAATTTATAGACCCTCGAATTTTCAGAATTGTTGGGTCATCCTTCTGCTTGCAAAAAATCGCGAAAGTTGGGTTTCTTTTCCTGTTGGCCCATACGTGGTAGAGTAGCAAAAATTGAAAATATGACGAAACGGCGCGACATTTACTTCACCATTTATTTTTATTTTTTTTCATTTTTTTGATTTTTCCTGGAAAGATCACGGCCTAATCTACAGGACATCAAATTTTCAGATTTTTTTGCCAATTTGTCTGAGCGCGAAAAATCGTCAAAGTTCGCGCTTGAAAATGTTCGGCCCGGACCCGCCTGTGCCTGCCGGTCGCCGCCCCCCCTAAGAACTCAGTGCATAAAGCCAGGAAAGTCCATTTCAGGCTGGCGAGGGTCACATTGTGAGACGTTAGGGTTCAGACACACAGGCACATGATGATGTGCCAGCAGCCTGACATCGGATACACTTCAAAAGACAGCAGTCCCCAAAAGCAAACAGGGACCCAATCCACCTAAGCGGTTATCTCATTGGGCAATTGGGTATTTCAAAATTTGTGTGTGGGTTCAAACCCCAACCCGACCACAACTGCTATAAGCAAGCTTCAAATACTAATATACTAAGATAGATATGTGTGTGTGTGTGCGTGTGTGTGTGTGTGTCGGTGGGCAGGCGGGCGGGCGGGCGTCTGTCTGTCTGTCGGTCGGTGGCTGTGTGGGCGTGCGTGCGTGTGTGTTTGTGCGCGGGCGGGCGGGCGCGTCCTCCAACTTTTTTCCTTTTCCCGCCCAGTTTTGATTGTCGCCGCCCGCGTGAAAATGCCAAAAATGAAAAAGATGCCGCCAAATACAGAGATGAAAATAAGAAAGAAAAGAATGGAAAAATAAAAGAAAAACGAAAAAATAAAATGAAAAAAAAAAGAAAACCGACCGAAAACAAAATTAAAAAAAAGGGGCGGGCCACAAACCGACACTTTCTTGCTATCCGACGGCGGGCGCTTTGAGATATTCCTTCGCATCGACGCCCGCTGCCGCTGGGCCCCGTGGGCGCGCTCTCTCCTCTTCTGGTGCGCTGTGAACAATTCGGTACGTGCACCGCTCTGCACGCCCCACCTCCCTCGATCGCCTTCATCCACCGGCCTGCATCAAAATTTCAACCCGATTCCAGCGTGCAGCGGAACACCGGCTTCCCCCCGCGGCCAATGCTGGAGTGGCTTGGTCGGAGGTGCTTAAAGAAATAATTAAAAAAATAACAGTAATAGTAGATAAGTATGTATAACTATCACTAAAAATACTAATAGACAAATTTGTACTAGCCTTAAAGAATTAATAATGATAATAAAATAATTAAAAAATAAAAAAGAGAAGCCTTAATAGTAATAATAAATAAATCCGTATAAATCAATACTTAACCTTTTTTTTAATTATAATAAAATTAATAAAACCCTCTAAAAAATAACAGTAAAATAAAAAACATGTTCTAGTTAATAGACAAAGTTGACAAACTACAACTGAGCGGAACACACACCAGAACAAACGATGTATCTCACATATGATAAACACAAATATGGACACAAATATAGACACCCACTCTCTCAGACTCCCCCGATTATGGGACTCAAAGCACGGTAATGCACTGAAAAACAGTCCTAAACGCACACACACACAAAAAACTACTTTAAAAAAAAAACTTCGACAATAAAGACAACGAACAAAAAAACTGGACCCGACCAAGGCGTGTACAACACTACGCGAAACGACAATATGGAGAAACGTGACATCCCACATACGACAAACAGTCGAAATGCTACTGCCACCCCATGACAAAACCACTGTGACAATACGACCAACACAGCACAAGGACCTCCATAGCCAGACCACGATACGACAATACAGACAAAACAAAACAGAAACGCGAACCCTGCGAAAGAACGCGATACGCACTACATTCCTCGACCACGATTGAACACACCTCCCTGTACAACGTGAACCCCTGACACAAAGCCACTACGCTACCTAAAACCATAATCCCGTATGCCCACATAAAAGAACCCCCTCTGCTCCCCCCTGCCCCCTCCCTCCTGACCCTCGCCCTCTCTATGACGCGCTGCATACCAAACTACAGCTCATACGACCCCACCGCCATTGCAAGCTCCCCCTGCGCCTTTTTCCCTGGCCTGTCTACCTATGTTTACTATGTATATCCTATCACGCCCTCACACTATACTCCTCCTGCGCTCACCCATCTGCTACGGTGCACGCGAACACTTCTGGATCAACACACATCTCTGCCAATACTATGCTCTTCTCGCGCAAACACGCAATCAGGCAAGCCGACCCGGTGTCTGTGACTGGGAAGGCACACTTCTGTGCCTCTCACACTTCGCCTTGTATAATGAAGTGCTTGATCTCTCGCCTAAGACTAGCCGAAAAGCTATGGCGGCGACTGATACCACTGCATCACCAGCCATGACCTCTCAGGTATGGATCTCATGCATCCTAACCTCTAACTACCTATGTTGTATCTCTTACAAACCTTTGATTACGATCCCCTCTCACCCCCTACGCTAACAGGAGCCTAATGACTAATCCCTCTGATGAGCTGCTATGGGTGCTATGCGGCGAAAAGCGCGCTTTAGGGCGTGCACCCCCCCTTCGACTTTTAATTTTGTCGATCCTAACACAATCTAACCTACTAATCTTTTAACAGCTCCCTACCTAATCCACACCTCCCACCCACCTCCCCCATGACATATTGAAGTGGTTCTCTCCTTAAAAAAGGAGACTAATTACTGCAGAGCTCTATCCTGATGCTAACCTTGCGGACGTCGAGTTGGTCTCCTCTCCCATTGCAAATGGGATGGCCGTGTTTATACACACTTTGCGCACACACACCCGGATATTATATCTAGTTGCCAAGTTGGGGGTTGAATCCCCCGCTGGGAGACTATTGGACACCGCCTAACCTTATAAATACAGGATAACTCTCTAAACTCCAACCAATCATATGCCTCCATATAACTCCTACCCCAACTCTCACATTTGTACACGCATGCAATATACATAAACACTTGTCCTAAAACTCGCTATAGCTACGATTCGCATGTATAGCATAATTTAATATGTGTATACAAGTATAACTACACCCACAAGACCTACTTGAGCTCGCTTTCACAAACACTTTCAATATAGCAAAGTGTAAATATAATCAAAACAGTCTTGTAATACGTACCTGTTTATGGCATTACCACCTCATCCCGCTTAAGTCTAACACGACATACAAAAAACACCATCGTTCAGCAATGATACAAATCCACTACTAATCGCACCACCACACCTTATCATTACATCGGAGTAATAAAAGAACGTCTTAAAAAAATCCCTTGCGTGCGTATGATTTGGGATACTCTATGACGTCACCACGCCCTTTATGGGAATATGTGCTTTGATGCCTTATATGAATGACTGTGTCAATCATTACATATGTCAAGGAACTGCATTTAACTCCCGCTCTCTAGGTTAATGATTCTTTAATAGTAACGGTATCCGACCTGTACATCACCGTGCCAAAAAAAAAAAAAAAAAAAAAAAAAAGATCACTGTGCCAAACGTAAAGAGAATAACCCCTAGCAAAAAGTATTTTTTTCTGCTGATACTAACGTGCTGACCCCTTATTGCTTCATAAGTAGAGGTGAATGGTCTCTCGTGAGCATCACCAACTCACAAGCGGTTATCGGGTAGCTGAAAATTCAGGAATGAAAATTATGAAGTGAGAGTTTTGGGCAGTCTAAAAATCCTGAATGGTCCTGAAGTGGTAAAAGGTCCGAAGACCCTGAAAACCACCTGTTTAGGCAGACTGCATCCTGAAGTGGTGAAGGGTGTCCTGAAGTGGTCAAGTGAGAGTTTTCGGCAGTCTGAAAATCCCGAATGGTGCTGAAGTGGTGAAAGGTCCGAAGACCATGAAAACCACCCTTCACCACTTGAGGATGCAGCCTGCCTAAACAAGTGTTTTTCAGGGTCTTCGGAGCTTTCACCACTTCAGGACCATTCAGGATTTTCAGACCTGAATGGTCCTGAAGTGGTGAAAGGTCCGAAGACCCTAAAAACCAGCTGTTTAGGCAGACTGCATCCTGAAGTGGTGAAGGGTGTCCTGAAGTGGTCATGAAAAATATGACTGTTGTTAACCTTCTCTCCACCAACTAGGGAGTATGGATCTTACACATATCAATACTGAGACTGTTTTTTTGACATATATCACGTGGTCCTCACTTTTTTAACGCACGTTGATCGCTGCCTTAGGCAGCTACCTATGACAATCTTCATAGATACAACGAAACTGCATGCTAATACCAATCTCCATAATGATAATTTTCTCATGTTGGGACCCCACCTGCAGATCTCTGCACTAGATATTAAGACAATAATCTATAGTTAATTTCTCTCGTAAACTCAATATGCGTCCCATTTATCGCTGCATAAGTATAGATGCTAGGATTCTCGCGACCATCACCAACAGGGCAGTTCGGACCTTACATAGAGCAATACTGTGAGTGTGCGATTTTCTGGCATACGTTACGAGACCTTCTCATTTTTTACTAGCACGCGGGCTGCAGTACCTTACGAAGATGATTGTTTTATTAGTCAAAAATGCAGGAAAACTTCATTTGTTCACTAGGCTCTGTGATAATGATTTTTGCAGTCATAGTGAGATCCCAACTCAGATCATCGCGCTTAATCTTAGCAAAAATGACTCTGATAAAAGCAATGCTTGCTTCCCTTATCACTTTGCTAATAGAGATGCAAAGACTGTCACGTGCAGTAACAACAAGGGAGTATAGACCCTACATTTACAACGCCCCCATGCTGTTTATTAGCACGTGTGGTTTGGCGCTTCACATCAGAGATGCCAGGATAGATCACTAGCTTACTAACCGCTGTGGTGATGATATATAACCCTTGGACTATTGCGCTAGATATAAAGAAGACTACTCTTAGCAAAAATGCGATTCTCTATCGTGATTGTCTCGAATATACCGGGCGAGGTTCGCCCCACCGTTTGCGGAAGATGTGCCGAGACCTAGGCGAGGTTGGAGCCCGCTCATCCGGAACGTGATCGTTGTCGTCACAATCGACTGTTCATAGTATGGACGAGGCCGGTATGATTAGTATGACAACAGTGCGCGATTCCCTTTTTCGCTTCATAAGTGGATAAGTGCTGATCAGATCCTAAACTTACGCAAATAAGCAGGGAGCGATCCGTCAGCGTACCCGTTCAACCATGCAGCTAGTTCCCTTAGGCAATCAATCTTGCTCCTGTGATGGAAAGGACTATTTGGATATTCACAAGCATACACACCCAGTAGTTTCCGTAATCATTGATAAAAAAGACAACTCAAAGAAAAAGGATGCAAGCTCATTCACCGTTATTCATGCACACATATATACAGCAAAAAGTCCGAGATGATTTACTCAAGAGATTCCAAAAAGATGCCGCAACAAAAAGAGAAAACTGACCAACGTTGAAATCAAAATTTATATAGACAACAGGGAGATCTCGGTGTGGGCAGTCCGTCGCCCCACACCCCCAACATCAACCCGAGTCGTCACCCCGCTTAGTCGGAGTATGCAGGCCAGGTTCGCCCACGTGCCACAGTCCGTCGCGGCCACGCGTCAACCCCGCGCACTCCGCGCCAGCTCGTTGGATCGCCCGACTCTCTACGCACCGTCTTTCTGCTCGTTAGCCGATCCTCTCGACCTCGCTAACTCCGAAGTAGGTTAGAGAGACAACTAATCGCGCTTGTGAAATTTATAGCATGCATGCTTGCACGAGGGATACGGGATTAGTGCCAAGAGAAAAAGAAGGGAGGGAGTGCCTACGTCTGCATGCCCAGGCCACGGCGCGGGGGACGAAGCCACTCTCCGCGCATCGATCCGGGCATGCAACCGTGGGAACCACTCACAACAAAGGAAGAGTGTGCATGTGAAGACGAGGCGGGAAAGAAGGAAATACAAAAAGCCATAAAGAACAAGAAGATTACAGTTGCGATTGCGCCCGCCAAAAACTATAGTTACACACTGGATTAAGGCGCGGGTGGACTCAGAACCCAGACCCTGTCGGGTTACGGCGCGTGCGAGCAAGAAGTGTCGTGCCGCCAAATTACAAAATGCCTAAATTCCTAATTTAAATCCTAATTGCCAGAGAAAATCCCGATGGGAAAAGGACGGAAGGAAAGAAAAACAATCCCGAAAGCCTTCGGGGGAGGCTCAACCTTAGTTCAAATTTCAAAAACGAAAAATGTCCGCGCGCTGATCGTGCCAAAATTCCTAGTGCGCATAGCAGAACAAGAAAAAAGCTATAACAACCGTTATTTCTCACACTTGCTGGGGCGCGGCTACTTAATCGTCGGCGCGGGACCTTCCCGGCACCGGCCTGACAGCTCCAACGAAAACAAAAAAAAGTGAGGGCATCCAAGCAACTTCCTCCGCCCCCGATCCGCTTGCGCCCCGTCACCCATCAAGATCCTCTCGTTTCCCCTACACATCAGCCCGCGCAGGAAGTCGCGCGATTACAGAAGATAGTTCGTCACAGGCCCTGAAAAAGGGGCCTCGCTGCCTTGATTAGAACGCTAATTATCAGATCTTGGCATGACATGGAAGAGATTGTTGGCATTGTCATTATATGGTGATGTGAATGCTTCTGAACGAGTGTTGGATGTTTAAGCGCAGTATCAGGGTGTAACCACTTAAGGGTTGAGGTTGGATTGGCTATGAGGGAGGGTTGAAGTTGTTAGAGTAAGTAGGTTGACCCTGTATCAATGTTGTGTTGAACAGGGAGCTGAGTGTCAGAAAGCAAGATGGCGGACGATGAACTTAATCAGGCCAATGGTGCGGGCCAACGACCGGTTACGTTGGGTCAGGTGGTTGCTCTATTGGATGGGCGCGCGGTGACGCGATCCAATATCCCAAAGGTTTAGATCTTCCACTTCAAAGGAGAGAAAGTGTTTGCGTGGCTTGAGCTGCTTGAGCAAATTACTGACGAAATGACGGAGGAAGAGAAATTTTGTCAGGTCCATCAGTACGTTTGGTGGGAGCTGCGGCCAAAAGTCATGCGAGTGGCAACTGAGGCCGCAGGCAATTGGGGGAACTTTAAGGCAGAAATGTAGAGGCAGTATCAGCTGGGGGTGGCCTCCTTAAATGGAGGACTTGGAAAGGTTAGAGAGGGCTCGCACCCCACCTCTTCCAAGGCCAGGTTCGATGTCCCTAGTGCAGTGGTTTGGTGGACTAGCTGGCTGTCACGCAAGGTTTTGGTTAATATAAAGTAATTTATATAAAGGGGCATTAAAAAAACAGCCTTTGTCACTCTCAGTCATACAGTCGAGTAGTCAGGAATATCCCTTCTGCCGGTGACACGGCTTAGAGTGAGGCGTTCGGTTTTATCGCTTGCACCTGAACCCGTATAAAGGTTAAATTCAAGGTCACCGGAGTCCCTATTATTCAGGAGTCCTTCAAGTAGCCTTGAGTGTAACCTGTATAGTGTAAGGAGGAAACGACATACATGCATCACAGAACGAATGGCACTGAAAGAATAAGAAGACCAGAAACCAAACTTTGGAAGAGCATGAACAGAGATACGAGACTGAAGAGTAGTACACAGAGTATGCAGGGAGCAACCATTAGAGGGCCGCAGTCACTAATAAATCATAATAATATCATAATACATCACAGTGACTAGACAGAGAGAGTCTTAATCGATAATGACAAGTGGTACCCCCTTGTGAGTAGCCCCTACTGTCTGGGACTTCACATCTGGTACACGCTGGTCCTCCTCATCATTAAGAACCCTGGTTGCTATTGACTCCGGGACCACATAGCTGATATCCATGGGTGCTACAAGATCGATCTTGCTGATGTACGCCATGCATCTAGCCATCTCCTCGTCTACAACACTCCTGAGATAAAGCTCCTCCGGAAGGGTAATATAACCTATAGCTCCGATCAATATCTCGATCCATCCCCTCCGGTCAATGTAAACGTACGAAACCTCAAGGAAACGGTCTCCGTAAAGAGGCTTTCGAAAAGCCTGCATAGCAAAATCTGCCCCGACCAAATGGTTGTAGTCATCTCCAAGGTATGGGACTGGACCTTACCCTCTTGGGGGTCCGATGGTCACCTTGGCCTTAGGCTCACCTGACATATAGAAGTTAATCACCCTCGACCAGATACCGTGTGAGAAGATATGCAATCCTCCTCAATGTCGTTCTCCATCGTCACTGCCTACCAATCTCCAGCGCTCAGCTACCACCAACAGACTCGATCTCTGTGAGTGTCCCAATCGAAGTAGTCGTTGAGATCAACGTCACTCACGTTACAAGGGTCCTGTTCAGACTCATCTGTCTCTGACCGCTGCACTCATCCTTATGTCTCTTTCGTTTACTGCGCGCCTCGTTGAGGGGTTTATGATTATACCCATTAAAGTCGAAGATTACACCCCCAGGCGCTGAAGGTGCGTGAGGGAACACCACATGCAACCAATTGTCCCTCCAATAGCTCTCCCTGCGAAATATATAGTCTGCGATCCTGTCGTAAGTGGTGCCCTTCACTCCATCCTTACTTGCCCCTTTTACCGAGTAGGTGATCACCAGCATGTGTCTTGAGGTAGGGGACTCATTGGCCCTGACGACGAAGCTCTTATGCCCCACATGTCAGTAGCAGAACTTCTCAACCAGTTTGCCCCACGTGGGGGCTGCCTCACAATGAGGGGTCAGCTTGGACAACGGCTGCAACCCTGCAAGTGTAAATGCTCCCTCCAATACTTATGCCTTGGCTGAACAACAATCAACAACTCAATGTAGGGCCCCGCCTGAATGGGCCCGACTGATCAGCAAACTGCAACTCAATATAGGGCTGCTTGAATGGGCCCGACTGAATCAGCAACTGCAACTCAATATAGGCCCGCCTGAATGGGCCCGCCTGAACAGCAACAATCTCAAGGGATGGGCCCGCCTGAAAGGACCCAGCTGAACAGCAGCAGCAACTGAATGTAACCAATACCGTGAATGTGTCTCCGCAGCAAGTGGGTCAAAATATGAGGACTGGGACCGTCAATATCATCACGGCGGAGGACTGATCAGCAAGGCATTGCATACAAAGGGACCGGTCATAAAATGTCGCATGCACTGGGGTTGGACTGCGCAAAAATCATCTCCACAGGAATTGATCTGCAAATATCACCTATGTAGGAAAAATACCGTCTGCACAAGGACTATACAACAATTACCGTCTGCGCAAGGACTGAACCCCAATTACTGCATGCGCAGGGACTGAATCAGTAAAATCATAGTCTGCGCAGAGACTGATCAGCAAGGAAACAATCAACGGGAGTGGGGTGCCAAAACATTTCATCAGTGGCTCTCAAGCGTGAATCCCATAGAGCACTTAGCTCCTACTCGATCATACTAGCAGGACAATCGCTCTCAGGTCATCATCTCAAAAGGGCGCGCATTCTCAGGTCAGGGCGCACGCTGAAACAACAATGTCGGACCAGGGCGCGCACTAAAACCGGCAGCTCTAGGCATGAGCGCACACTTCAAATAACAATACTAAGCATGGGCGCGCATGGGCGTGCACTCAAGTAGCAATACCAAGCATGGGCGCACATGGGCGCGCACTCAAATAGTGATACCGGGCATGGGCGCGCATGGGCACGCACTCAAATAACAATACCAAGCATGGGTGCGCATGGTCGCACACTCAGATAGCGATACCAAGTCTGGGGGCGCATGGGCGCACTCTCAAATAGTTGTACTGAGCACTCAAATAGCTATACCGGGCATGGGCGCGCATGGGCGCACACTCAAATAGCTGTACTGGGCCTGGGCGCGTGCTCAAATATCAATACCCAGCATAGGCGCGCATGGGTGCACACTCAAGTAACAATGCCTAGCTTGGGCGCGCTCTCAGATAGCAATACCGAGCTCGGGCGCGTGTGGGCGCGCACTCGAATAGCAATACCGAGTTTGGGCGCACATTGGCGCACTTTCAAATAGCAATACCGAGCTCGGGCGTGCGTGGGCGCACACTCAAACAGCAATACCGAACTCGGGTGCGCGTGGGCGCACACTCAAACAGCAATACCGAACTCGGGTGCACGTGGGCGCATACTCAAATAGCAATACTAAGCTCGGGCGCGTGTGGGCGCACACTCAAATAGCAATACCGAGCTCGGGTGCGTGTGGGCGCACACTCAAATAGCAATACCGAGCTCGGGCGCGCGTGGGCGCACAAGTCCATTGTTCAAAAATCCACAGTGGAGTGTGCATGATCGGCGAAGTCCACAGCGGAATTCACACTGGCACACAATCTCAGAATCGTTCATGTCCTCAGTTGAAAGCGCAATGGCGCACAGTCAAGATCAACAAAAGCCCACAGTGGCACGTGTATCAGCGCACAATCACAATCTAAAAAATCGGCTATGTTCACAGTGGAATGCACATTGGCGCACAAGCTCAGAACCGGCAAAGTCCACGTCGGAGCGTGCAGGGACGTACAGTCTCAAAATAGGTAATGCCCGCTGCAGAGTACAGACTCCAGAATCGACAATGTCAACGGCAGTGAACATTGGCGCACGATCTTAAAATCTGCAATGTCTGCTGCAGAGTGCACATGGGCACACGAGTAATATCAACAATCAGGTGCGCATGGGCGCACATATCCGAAATTGGCAATATCAGCAGCAGTGTTATGAACTTGGTTGTTTGACAATTAGATTGCCACTCACACACAATAGAACTCACACATGCCCATACATGCACGAGTCAGGGGGAGGAAGAGACAGAGTCCACCTGCACACACATCAGAGATAAGCAGCGGAATAGCAAACATGCACAGATGGGGAGAATACACGCACAGTGTTCTCTCTCTCTGATGAGCTCCCAACAACCAATCACAATTGACACTGCGAAGATCACAATCGGAAAGTGTCCCAGATGATGAGCCAACTCAACACAGTTAACCCCAATAATCGTTACAGAGTTTAACCCAGTGTCTCGCCACCACACACTCCACTCACTACTACACTCTCAGAGTCTAGCGCTGCACTGAAACAGCCTCCCAGAGGCCAGCGCCATACACCCAGATGCAGATCATGAACAGCGAAGTAGTCCTCAGTGCCGATGAGTCTCTCTGACGATGAAGAAGGCAGCTATGGCTGCCCAACTGCTACCGCAGCAGCAGTACCCACATGTACCCAGTGAAGACCCTCCAATATAGCCTGCCAACGCAGATATCCCCCAGGGGATAGATGCGCTGAAGACAGTCCCAGCTATGGCTGTCTCAGTAGGCCGGCTATGGCTGCTCCACTGCGCTGATGTCTCAGGTGCCGCTGTAGAGATTCAGCGCTGCTCAACTTGGTTGGCCACCAACGCTGCACACGAAAAATGAAAGCCAAAAGTCCCCTCACTATTTTCCTACCCGGCCTTATAGATTCCTACTCTAGCCTAGACCTAGACTGGACTGACTGGACCTACCGGTACCGTTGCTGTTTCGGCCTCTCGGCCTCTACCGGACCCGGCTATAGGCTATACGACCGTATAGCAGTATAGGCCGCTTAGGGCCTGTCTGTCCTAGGGTAGCCCGGGCCTGGTATTCGCAGTTAGGGTAGCTGTAGGAACTCAGTTAGTACCGGGCCTGTAATTTCCAAAATTATAGATCTGTCCCTCACGAATTTCCTCACAGACCGGTCTCTCGGTTAGCCCTCAGCCAAACAAAAAAACACGAATGTAACCCTACGGGTTAGTGTACAGCCCCGCAGATAATCTCGGCAGCAGAAATCAGCAAGTCGTTGCAGCAGAGTGCGCATGGGCGCACAGATCTGAATTTGGTAGTATTATCAGCCAGGTGCGCATGGGCGCACATATCCGAAATTGGCAAAGTCAGCAGCCAAGTGCTAATGGGTGCACAGATCCGAAATTGACAAAGTCAGCAGCTGAGTGCGCATGGGCGCACAGATCTGAATTTGATAGTATCAACAGCCAGGTGCGCATGGACGCACAGATCCGAAATTGATCAAAGTCAGCAGCTGAGTGCGGGCACACAGATCTGAATTTGATAGTATCAACAGCTAGCTGTGCATGGGCGCACATATCCGAAATTGACAAAGTCAGCAGCCGAGTGCGCATGGGCGCACAGATCTGAATTTGATAATACGCCCAGGGCAATGTTCCCAGACGGAATGCGTATCAGCGCACTCACCCCAAAATCGGTTTTCTGCCACGACTTCACAGATGAGTGTAGGCGCTCAGCCTCAAAATCGACAATATCCACTGATGAGTGTGCATAAGCGCTTAGCCTCAGAATCGATGATATCCACTGATGAGTGTGCATAGGGGCACAGTCTCAAGATCAGCGAAGACCACATATGGACACGCATTAGCGCACTGTTTCAGAATCGGCGAAGTCCTCAGTTAAGTGCGCACAGTCTCAAGACCGGCGAAGGCCACAGATGAATGCGCATTGGCGCACTGCCTCAAAATCAGCGAAGCCCTCAGTTAAGTCACTTAAGTGCACTTAGGCGCATGGCTTCAAAATCGATAGCGTATACAGAGAAGGTGTGCTGAACCACCAGTGGTTGAGAGTCCACGGGCTCTTGCTGTGGCAGCAGCGCTCAAGCACTGGAAGCTTATCCATTCACTGGAGGCGCACAGACGGGCTTGGCGGCTCACTATTAACTCAGGTCATGCGAATGCCCATACCAACCAGTGGATCAAGGGAGTGTCAACAAGGCTTGCAGGGTAAGCGAGCAAAAAGGGGGTGCAGGAAGGAGGAGGAAAAGGGCAGCGAGAAGTGAGGGTGAAGAGAAGGGAGAGAGAAAGGGAAGGTGAGGGGCAGAGAAGAGACCAGCGGCAGGAAGCAGACGGCCAGGTGAGCACCCAAAATGCCATTCCCCGCCAGCCTTGCACCTCCCCTTTCCTTACCGCTGCCCTTGCTTGCCTCAATCCAATTCCCGCTTGCCCATAGCTCCAACTTCTCTCCACCAATACTTCTCGTACTCCGGTTGGCACGCTCCTGCTCCGTAGCTCACGCAACATTAAAAGCCTTTCCCTCCCCTTCGCACGTGCACCAGCCTCACTTATATAGTGGCGACTGGTGCAATCGGCCAGTCCTACTTCTTGGACTGGCACCAGTCCCGAGCAGCTGAACAGTCAGTCCCACGCCAAAAATAGCGTGGGACTGGGCTAATTTTAGCACGGGACTGGGACAGGCCTAGTCCCCAGTAAACGAACAGTCAGTCCCACGCTAAAAATAGTGTGGGACTGTGCTAACTTTAGCATGGGACTGGGACAGACCCAGTCCCCGGTAAACTAACAGTCAGTCCCACGCTAAAAATAACGTTGGACTGTGCTAGTTTTAGCACAAAGCTGGGACAGGCCCAGTCCCCGGTAAAGGAACAGTCAGTCCCATGCTAAAAATAGCGTGGGATTGTGCTAATTTTAGCACGGGGCTAGGACAGGCCCAGTCCCCGGTAAACGAACAGTCAGTCCCACGCTAAAAATAATGTGGGACTGTGCTAATTTTAGCACGGGGCTGGGACAGTCCCAGTCCCCCGTAAACGAACAGTTAGTCCCACGCTAAAAATAGTGTGGGACTGTGCTAATTTTAGCACGGGGCTGGGACAGGCCCAGTCCTCAATAAACGAAGAGTCAGTCTTGCGCTTAAAATAGCATGTGACCCCTATTTTAATTACTACTAGGGCCCAATTACTCATTTATGTGGCCATTTGGGGCTGTTCCTTTTCCGGCCGAGTTCGCGGTCGCGTCCGTCCGGTCCCAGTTGGTCAAACTTGACTATCTTACTAACCCTTGGGCCGTTTCAAGTGCCATTTGGGCTGAGCCCCACTAGTTCGCCCCTAGCTGTCGCGACAGTCCAGTCTAAAGAGGACGATCAGGTCTCCTGAGGGTTGTATCGCCGCACCGTCTTTCCCGTGGCTTTGGCCCTTGGGGAATTCCAACCGACGCATGAGGGCCTAGTTGACTATGACTGTGGACAACCCTTGGCGCAGATTTGACATGGTGCGAAGGCTGACCGCGTCGAGTCAACTTCCGTTGACACGGCGCGTCCTCCTCCGACAACCATACCAAACCCCATTCCTGGCGTCCTCGCCAAGTTCTTGCCACTATAAAAGTCTAATAGCTCACTCATTCTCATCATTCGCACTTGATCTCGCTCACTCAAGCATGCAACGTTGTTGTGCTCTTGCCACTACCGCTATTTTTGTAACTTTCAACTTGCTTGCGCTCTCGCCACACTTGCGCTACCGTCGCTCAGCAGTCCGCCTTCGTCATGCCGCCGAAGACGCGTGGCTCGGGCACTGGACGAGGGAAAGGAGGTCATCAGGGAAAAGCTGCTAATCGACCAATCGACCTGACTCATGAGAAGGAGAGGCCAAAAGAGGAGGAGGAAGGAGAGGGAGAAGAGAGATGGGAAGGGGTAAGGTTGCGCCATCATCCGGACGACTAGCGTGAGGGCACGCCATCGCCGGGGGGGATGGCATACTATGCGTATAAATATGAGCAACACTATGGCGTCCCGCCTCCTCGTTTCGAGTCGCCCTCAAGATCGTACCCTTCGCCATATCCTCCTTCTTCTTCCGCCCAACCTCATCCTTGCCAACTCGCCGTCCTACCACAGCCACCTCGTCTTGCGCCACCGGCGTTGCCACGTGTGCCGGATCCGCCCGTCGTTCATCAAGTTGCGCCGCCTGACCACCGCCTGTGCATCACACTTGCCCTATTCTTCATATATCAACTTGAGCTATGCGGCCTTGTGTGCTATCTAATATATAGAGGCATCATATAAAACATATCCCCAACCACCAGGGTGCTCGCCTGCGAGGACTCGAGTGCTCACGCAATAAGGCATGGAACTCTGGTCCAAGCCACTGCCAAAATTAAAGAAGGATTAGTCTCATCAATCTTGCGTGGTGTGAACACCGCACACAAACGTCGTTGCCCATTGAGCTCAAATCATAGCCGCTCATGCAGCCCAATCTCATTACCAATCCCGTTTCCTTGCATCATGGAATCAGTCCCAATCTTAGGTCAAACCCCTCATTAGGTTTGGCCTAGCAGTCTGAGTCTCAGTCCAACCTGCGTATCTCATCGTCATCAGTCAGTCCATCTCATCCATGCAGCCCATCAGTACAACATAATCCTCATCATCATTTCAGTCACAACTCGGCCTCGGGTGGGTATGGGATCAATCATCGAACTCTGGATCATCCGGGTCATCTTGACTAAAGGCTGCATCATAAGAGGGAAACATACCAAACCCCTTTATCTTTGTCTACTAGCTCTGTGTCGTTCACTGTCGGGTCATACCTGCAAAACAAATATCAAGTCATTCCAAAGAAAAAAAGACAAAAAAAGGTTCTCCCATAAAGACCCTTGCCAACACCCCTTCCTCATTCACCCTCAGAGTCTTACCTTTCGGCCTTCTGAGAATGCCCCTGCTTACCCTGGTGGGCTTCTTCGCCGACCCAACCCGGCAAGTCATGGTGGTCCGACCACCCTCCGAGCCCTTGCTCAGAACAGCTCACGGGGAACCGCACACCCCTTCATGAAGCCCTCACTCCAATGAGTACAGAGCCATGGCTCGAAAGCTCATTAGTCGACATCAAAGCTTCAATCTACTCGCTTAACTTCTAGACTAACGTCCGACTCTTGCTTCTCATGCGGGGAGCTAGCCAACACCCGACCAGACTCGGCTGGTGAGTCAGAGCGAGTCTACAATTAAGCTTTGCAACAGTGGGCTAGGAGGCCGTAATGGACTTGTTGCCAGTTGGGCAATGGATACTTGGCTTGGCTCGATGCCAAGGGGATGCCCCTGGAGACACGGCTCCCGAGAGACACCCCAATCAGGGTGATAGTAGGAGTTTACCACCTTTTTTTTTTTTTTTTTTTTAAACACAGAACCTTACGGTTCCGACTCCTTTTCCATTCTGGGGAGCATCATTCCGGTTCCTATTCCCCCGACATTTCAGAAATGGTTACAAAAGATACTCACACACGCTCCTCCCCTTTATGGTTGGAAGGCCCGAAAGACGACATTGATTACTTCCCGTGGAAAGGATGTACCATCATTCACCCCTGCCTAAGTTATCCTATTTGATGTAATCTTGGGCTTGTAAGGCCTCTTGGAGTTGTGGACTCTGTAATGTGGTATCTGACTGTCAGGTTATCTGTGCTTTCCCTAGTTCTTCCTCTCAGTTGTAAAGCTGTCAGATTTGTGTGTGTTGCTGGTAGAGCTAGGTCTGTCCTCCACTATGTCTCTAACTATGGTCTTTGGTACTAATATTCTAAGAGCTGCAGTGTTTTTTATCGTTAGATGAATTGGGTGACTTTCCTGAAACGGCTAAATCCTAAGCCCTTGTCTGTTTTCTGTCTAAGTGAAAAGAGGGGGGGGGGGATAATCTCGGGGGATATACTCTTGGCGGAAGGTTGTTCAGTATAAGGGGAGTTTAGTAGGTCTGGAATAAACGACTGGGGGTGATGGTAATTCTTCAGTGGAGTGGAAGGAGTTTGGGTGGGGGGGAAGTTGGGGGAAGTACGGGCCCTACAGGGTATGAGGTTTGCTACATACGGGTTTGGCTTTGGGTGTGAGGGAGGTGTCTGCTTGGGTAGTATTTGGGCTGTTTTTTGTGGAGTTGCGGGGAGGTTAGTAGGGTGATGTTAAGTGTTTCTAG
Source organism: Chara braunii (assembly GCA_003427395.1). Lineage (NCBI taxonomy): Eukaryota > Viridiplantae > Streptophyta > Charophyceae > Charales > Characeae > Chara > Chara braunii. Next base: position 478,440 of record BFEA01000560.1, on the reverse strand, counting down.
GTGTTTTGATGTTAGATTGTGGCGTCTGCTCTATCTTGTAGACTGAGGGGGTCTGTTTCTAGGTTGTTGGTCTGTGGGCTTATTGTGACTCTGATCGGTCTTTGTAGGTGCTAGGGTGTCATGGTTAACCAGTCCTTCATCACTAGTTTGTTTCTTTCTATGGTGCCCAAGTTTCCTCCTCCGAGCTTAGAAGCGGTGAATATTTTGATAATTTTTGTTGCTTTGTCTGGGTGGATTTCTATCTGTGTTCGGGTTCTCTTCCATAGGGCATGTATTTCGGTTTCTATAGTTTGTTTGATGCTTATAAGTGGGTTTTCTGGGTTGGTGGGCTATCTTCAAAAGTCTTTTCACACTTTTTTTTCCAGATGGTCCACAGGGTTACCTTTCTTATTTGTGAGAAGAAAAATAATTCAAAGCCCTTCAGGGGTGGGGTTTGTTCTATATCCAGGAGTATGGTGCCTAGGTTTATTTGAACCTGTATGCTAGAGAGTCTGCCCCAGGTTTTCTCAATGTCGAGCCAGAGGGTGTGGGATTTTTTGCACCATGAGAAATGTTCGGATCTGTTTACTTTTCCTCTTCTTTGTGCTAACCAGTCATTTACTGGGACTGCTCTGAAAGTAATGAGCCATAGTACACTTGCCTGTTTGACTGGTTTTGCGCTTAAAATTGTGGACCAAGAGGGTTTGAAGGATGATGTTGCGAGGGAACTTTCCTCTTTTTGCCATCTTTTTTGTACTATTGAAGTGATCGAAATGGGGGTGGAAAATAACTTATAACCTAGTTTGTCAGTGTACTCCGTTAATTTACATCTTCTTGTTGTTCTTGTGATGTTGTTGGGGATGTTCCAAGACCATTCTGCGGGGTCGACTTCTAGTTGTTGGATTTCTAACTCAGGGTTGTATACTTTGTTCATCTCTCCTTCTAAGACTCTGATTCTCATAAGGTCGCTGATTTTATAATATCCCTCTGCCCTACCTTTGTCATTTAGGAAGCTAATTGGGTTCCCTGGTTCTTTCAAGGGGAAGATGCTACAGCTAATCCATTCGTTGTTATGTATTTTGTTGCTTAAGATTTTCAGGACTTCTTGTGTGTTTGTCTGATTCTTCTGTGCTGCCCAGTCTCCTACCTGCCATTTTTGGTTCCTTCTTAATAATCGTCTTCATTCCGTTGGTATGGATTCGATGATGTGTGAGAGATTGGCTTGTAGATTACGATTTCCCTTGAGAGTCAGTCTTAGCTCTTTTTCTGTTTTCCAGGTATTGTCTGGTTCATTCCACAAGTGTTGAATTTGCCAGATCCCCTTTTCAAGCTAGTTCCCCTGTTTGGCATCTGATTTAGTGAGGGAAAAGCTTTCTCCCTTTTCGTTTTTTATCCAGGGGTTGCTGAATAAAGGTTGTCTAAGGACTTCCACAAGCGGTTATCGGGTAGCTGAAAATTCAGGAATGAAAATTCTGAAGTGACAATTTTGGGCAGTCCGAAAATCCTGAATGGTCCTGAAGTGGTGAAAGGTCCGAAGACCCTGAAAAACACCTATTTAGGTAGGCTGCATCCTAAAGTGGTGAAGGGTGTCCTTAAGTGGTCAAGTGAGAGTTTTGGGCAGTTTGAAAATCCTGAATGGTCCTGAAGTGGTGAAAGGTCCGAAGACCATGAAAACCACCTGTTTAGGCAGGCTGCATCCTGAAGTGGTGAAGGGTGTCCTAAAGTGGTGATGAAAAATACGACTGTTGTTAACCTTCTCTCAGGACTTCGTCTCTTCTTTTGGGGCCCAGTTCGTTTTCTGGGAAAATTTTTCTACGACTGTTGTTAACCTTCTCTCAGGACTTCGTCTCTTCTTTTGGGGCCCAGTTCGTTTTCTGGGAAAATTTTTCTCCAGATGCGTATTAGTTGTTCCCATAGGGATTTGGACTGATCATTGGGTGTGTCTTCTGTTTGGTCTGATTGTTGGTTTTGAGCCTTTTTGTCTCTTGGAAGAGGCCATTTATTATTAAATATCCAGAATAGGTCCGACATATTAGAGGGGGAGTTATATGGGCGTAATTGTCTGATGTGGTTGAGGGCCAAGGGTGCCCATCGAAGGTTGCTGTGTAGGGTGAGTCTCATTATCCATTTTATTTGCAGGGCCTGTTTTTGTCGGGCTGGGTCCAGGAGCCCCAAGCCTCCTTTTGACCTCGGTAGCGTTACTATTTGCCATGCTACTTTGTGGATAAAGTGTTGTTTCTCCGGGTTGCCGGTCCACAGGTAAGTTGCTGACCTTCTTTTTATTTCCTGTTGAAAGTCCGTTGTTGGAAACCAAATGGACGTGGCGTACCACATCATGAAGAGGATTGAGTTGTTAAGAGTTAGTACCCTGCCTAGGAGTGATGTGTGTGATTCTTGCCATCTGTGCATTTTGTTGATCATTGCAGTTAGTAGCGAAGGTGCTGTTATTGGGTGGCTTCCCTTCATGCTTAGTCTTATTCCCGGGAAGCGGATCGGGGTCGCAGGGTCTGACCAGTGGAAGCCTTCTGGGGTGTTTGTCGTGGGTGGGGGGTCCGGTGAAATCCACCAGCCTACCGTTTTTGGCCAGTTGACTTTCATTTGGGAAGCTAGCTGGAAGGCTTGCATGGCTCTAGTTAGTGCTTGGAAAGTGGAGTCTGAGGCCCTTATTAGTATCGTTAAATCATCTGCGAAGAGAAGTGTGGTCGGGAAGTGTATTAGGTTGCCTCTCTCATCACGTATATTTTCTAGTCTTTCCATTGAGTTGTCTTTTCTTAGAAAGGCTGCAATCGCTTCCATGACGAACAGGAAAATTGGGGCAGCTAAGGGATCACCTTGTCTCACTGATCTCGACATTTTATAGGGATTCGATAGGAACTCGTTGATTTGAACAATTCCCTGAGCGTCATTGTATAATATTCTAACTCATTTACGAAAGTTCGGGCCTACACCCATTTTTTCCATGGAAGTTTGTAAGATGTCCCAATTGACTTGATCATATGCTTTCTCAAAATCGAAAAATAGGATGGCTGTTGTTATTTTTTTCTGATTTATTCGTCTAGTTGCTTCGATTAAGCTCATTACATTATCTAATATGAGTCTACCTGGGATGAATCCTGTCTGATCTAGATGGAAGCATCCTCCGATGTGGTGGTTGATTCTGGAGGCTAGCAATTTGGCTAGTATTTTATAAGCCACGTTCAGCAGTGAAATGGGCCTGTAATTTTTCATGTCTTTCTTGTCTCATTTTTTGTAGAGGAGAGTTACTACTCCCGTACTCAGATCTGGACCCAAGGATTCTTTTGTCCATGCTTGGTTGAGGAAATTTAGGAGTAGGGGGCCTAGGCAGCTTGCTAGCCAGAATTCCTTAGATAGTCCGTCCCTGCCTGGGGCTTTATTGGGTTTCATGTCTTTAAGAGCCTGAAAGAGTTCCTCTAGAGTGATCGGTTTTTCTATTGGTTCTGCTGTTTCAGTTGAGAGGGAACGATCTAGGTGGGATAAGAATTACTTTCTCGCTCTTGTGATGTCGTGTCTTTTGTTCGTTGGTATTTTGCTAGTGTAAAGCTCTTTATAGAAGGTGGCTGCAATGTTGATTAGTTGGATGGTTTCTGAGGTTGGTGTGCCATTAGTGTCTAGTAGGCTTTCTATTTTTGCATTTCTAGAATTGGCTTTGATTTTTTGGAAGAACTATTTGGACATCTTTTCGTTCATTTCTCAGTCTCTTACCATGACTCTCAGTTGGAGACCTTGTAGTTTCAATTTGGTCCAGTCTGTCAGTTCTTGCTTAGCTTTGGAGTATAATTTTGAGAAGAAATCAGAGTTGGTGTTGAGTTGCAAGTTGTACTATGTCGCTTCTATTGCATCTTTGAGCATCTCCTCCCTTTCTTTCCTTTGGGCGGCCATTTTTCTGGATGTTATTACTACCTGCCGACTGATTTCTTGGATAATTTTTGGGAAACTTATGAAGATGTCTTCACTTCCCCATTTTTGAACTGATTGGGTTATGATACTAGATAGCTCTGTTTGAAATCGTTTGCTGGTGAGGAGAGAGTTGTTGAAACGGTAGAAGCTTTTGCCTAAGTACCCTGCTTTAGAGAATCTAAATGTGAGAGAAATAGCCTCGTGATCCAGTCCATTGTGATATGTGGAAGGTTCAATTTTGCCGTTTTGAATGGCTCCTATTAAGGACTCTGATATGAGGAAGAAGTCCATCTTGAGAAAGATGTTATGTTATTGGTTGTTTTTCTTATGCATGAGAATTGTTTCTTTTCTGGGTGTAGTAGTCGGAATGGGTCTACTAGGTTTTTTTCTTGTGATGAATTCAGTTAGTTCCAGAGTGTTTGACTGTAGGGAGGGGTCACTAGCGTTGGAAATCCTATCTAAAGTAATGTCTTGAACCGAGTTTCAGTCTCCCATAAGGATTGTATGTGTGTGGCTTGGGGTTATACGTTCTATTGTTTGGAGAAAAGGTGTTTTTCCTGAGGGATGTTGGGTCCATAAATGCCTACGATTGCTATGTGTTCGTCTTTAAAGGTTATGTCTAGTCTTATCCATCTCCCTGATGTGGGGTCTTGCCAGTTATTAAGAACCTGTAAATGGTTGCTTGCAGTTGACTTGTGGTGGAGGAGGATAATTATTCCAGCGGAGCCATTGTTTATGGCATTAGTCTAAAAGGCTGCCTTTACATGGCATAATTTCTTTTCTAAGAGTCCTTTGATTTTTTGATGTTTTATGTTACTAGAGATGTGTGTTTCCTGCAGGCATGTAATGTCTGGGGGGTTAGGGCCGAACTAGCCTATGGCTTCTGTTAGATTTCTCCATTTAACTGGATTGTCTAGGATAGAGGCCATGCCGTTTACATTCCACGAAACACAAGTTAGTTCTGGTTGTTTTCTGATTTCACTTAGAATGTTATCTTCTGTAGTAAGCTTGAATCTCTTTGTTCTGTGTGTATTCCCCTCCTCTTGTGCAGATTCCATATGGGATGGTTGGCTTGTTTAGAGGAGGTTTATTCAGGAAGAGTTTTTCCCTGTTCTTCTTTCTTCCCTCTTTGCCTTGGCTGCATCGATCTTTTCCACTGCTTCCTCCATGCTGTGGGCATTCCTGTCGACCTCATCCTTGTGTCCCAACAGAGTGTGGGGGATTTTGCAGATCAGCTCCCATGTTTTCCATACCAGACCCTCTCTCAATTGAGCCAGGTGGTCGTAGATAGCCATGTAGGGTCTCATGTCACCCCCGAGGAGTCTACCATCTTGATCAACCAAATGTCGTATTTTGACTGGGAGAGGCTCAAGATGCCTCCTTCCTTTCGGGCAGGCGGACCAGATCGCCACGAGACGACTCGGGAATGACTAACCACCAGAGGGTTCGGAGCTATCAGCCACAATGGCTCGGATGCTCCGCCAACCCAGTTGGCCTCGGAACCTGTAATAACCTACTTCAGGGAATCATCTCTTGCTCAAGAGGCGCAGTCGAAACTCTTTGCCTCTTCGTGAAGGACATAAGCGCTGACACCGCAGGGGACGCCACTGTGGTTTCATTCTCGTTGGTGAACCGTTGCGAGAACCCGGCGGCTGCAGCGGGAACACCTCTTCCATCACGAAGAATGCAACAAGCTCTAATCCGCTGCGATGCTAAGTGATCTTCGCCCCGTCCACAAGATTGGACAAATCACTTCATCGACTATGACACGTTGTAGGGGTCGTACCCTGAAGGACTTTCGAGCCTCGTAGACCCCACTGCGGGTCCCATTTGGCTCGACCCGCCCACGCTCATACTCAGGGCGCGGGTCGTTCGTCCCAGGGGCACCCCCACCTAGTGCTTTGAGATGGATGGGGGAGGGCCTTTTGCGAGAGGGTTTTACATTGGGGGATGTAGCTCCGCTCTCGCGTCAAGATGGTAGCTCTTTGGCACTCATGGCGTTTTCTCGATTCGGTTAACTCTGACCAGGCAATTGCTCTTTCCAATACTCAGGCAGTCCAGGGAGTTCGTTGAGAGTTTGTCTTCTTACCGTGCGCAGGCCAAGCGTCATCCATTGGGCCATGCACCTTTTCACTAAGTCTAGTGGCTCAGGACGGCCCCGACAGCATCCTCGGGGCGAGGCAGCGTCGCCCAGGCCCCTAGCCGCTATATTTTTTGCGAGAGCCACTAGCATCGCATCCACCTATCCTAGACAGCCCTTAGTCCTTCCAGGCTTACATTACATTCACGAGAGAGCAATTGCATTCAACCGTCACGCAACCACGTCCAGGCATCTACCATTCATCCAAACATCCGACCTTCCGACCATACGACCCATCCCGCATCCGCAACTCATGCGAAGTCCAAGTCCATCCCTTAGCCAATTCTCCCACCCTAGTCCTCATCCGTGGATCCAGCCCTGTCCAAATCGTCCCAGGCTACTCACCTGCGCAAGACCACACAAGAAAAATGACCAAGTACAATCCCCGTTGGGGTCAACACATCGCCCCTTCCCGCAATCCTAGGCCCCCTTTTCCTTCCAACTCCCCTTATGATTTCCCTTCCCTTTCCCACACGCAAGCCATGCAATCGCCTTAGTCATGCAGTCCGGGAGGATGGTTGAGTCGAACTGACCTTGTTGCAAAAGCGATACTCCCTTCTTTTTTGCTCCCTCATCCGTTTCTCAATAGTCTCGTATCCTTCCCTTCTTGGTGGCACAAGGGACCGGCAGCCCTCCCCTTGCCCTCGCTTTCCACCAAGTGAGGACCAAGTTCCTTTCCTTTCGTTCCCTGTCAATGTAACAGGTGAGGGTAGAGGTTAGTCACATGCCATAGAGAAGGGGGAGCGACGGAAGGATTAGGGGTTAAAGGGTTTTGGAGGAATGGAGAAAGACGGAGAGAGAGGGGGAGGGAAAGAGAGAGAGACGCGGAGAGAGAGAGAGAGAGAGAGAGAGAGAGAGAGAGAGAGAGAGAGAGAGAGAGAGAGAGAGAGAGAGAG
>BFEA01000560.1:444159-466616 GCA_003427395.1 Chara braunii | reverse complement strand
CAAGCATCCCAATCAGCAAAATGACAAGTTTTGCGTCATCTACACTAGGGGAAACATCACCGAACTATCAAGAGATGAAGCGCATCACACCCAAACAACCCAATCTGCAAAATGACAAGATTCGCATCATCTACACTAGGGGAAACATCACCGAACTATCAAGAGATGAAGCGCATCACCTATATTGCACCCAGATCAGTGAAGATCGCAGTTTTGGCAAGAGGGGAGGATGAAGAAGGAGGGGAAGGAGAGGGGGAAGAAGGAGGGAGAGAAAGAAAAGGGAGGAGAGGAGAAAGAAGAAGAAGAAGAAGAAGAAGAAGAAGAAGAAGAAGAAGAAGAAGAAGAAGGAGTAAAAAAGGAAGAAGAAGGGGGGGGACTCCCCCCCATTCCACTCACCTCTTCACTGGTCTCTTAGGCAATGGGGTCTCAAGCTTGGCTCTAGCTCCTTGGGTCTGGCTTCCCCTCCTCCCAGATATCCTTCTCCTCCTCTCACTTCCCCTCTAGCTATCGCGGGTCCTACCTCTAAGGTTGTGGAGTCCTTCCGTCTAGAAGGGCTATGGGGACCCCTTTCCAACCTCTCCTCCTACTTCACAGCCTGAGGGCTATGGCGGACCACTCCCCTTGCTCCCTCCTAGCTTCTAGGTCACCTCCCTCAGCTCTACCACCATAGCCAGGCTACAGGCTAGCTCCAACCCTCACTCCCTTGCTTGCTCTCACTAGAATGTTCTCACGGACTCATTCCGGCAGCATGGGCTCCTCTCATGCTCAAATGAGAGTGGCGGCCTGCACCCTCAGCTTATGTAGGCTGCAACTGGTGCACCGCCCACCCTCTAGGCCTCCCCAAGTGCCCCTAGGTGGAGCGAGGTACCCCCAAGGTCAAATTTCCGGTTTTGGCCTACCTAGAGGTACCTGGGCCTCATTTTGGCCAGGTACATACAGTCCGAGAGGCTGGTACCCTCTCGGACTACCCCTTGGCCTACCCCGGCCTCTTTTTACTTCAAAAGTGCTGCCTTTTTGGGGTACCCTTTCCCAAAATGCAGCCTTTACTAAAATTTGAGGGCCTCTAGGCCCATTTTTCGTCTTTTTCTTGGCCTAGGCCTCCTTTGGGTAGGCCGTTGCTTTTTCCAAGTGGCAGCACAGATCTTAGCCTTAGATCTGGCTGAGATCCATGGTCCTCATAATTCTTAGCTGCTCCAAGCTCTCCCTAGTTCAAATTGAAGCTCCTACTTCCAATTTTTCAACTTTCTGATGTATCTGGCCCAAACCTTGGGCCAAATACTGCGTTTTGTCTCTTTCCTCTCTTTGTTTTCCCTCCATTTTGTTGCCAACTCATTCCGGAGCTAGCCGTTTTGTGTCAGCCCACAAAAAACGGCTAGATCTCCTCCTCCACAAGATCAGATTTCAGATGTATGGCCCAAAAAAAGAGCCGGCCAACTCACATCAGCATTTTCCCTTATTTTTGTTGCTAAAATTCAGATATTGCAGAGATAATGCCCCAAGGGCCTTATCTCTGCAATCCGGACTGCACTCCTAGGATCTAAGAGGGATGAGGTCATCATTGAGACCTGCCATTCCCTACCGCTGCAGTCCCAATCTGGCGGCACATTTTCCTCCACTCATTCCTCCTCCTTTGTCTCATTCTCCCTCCTTTTTCTCCCCTTTTTCCCTCCTTTTTCCTTTATTGCTGTTGGGACAAGTGTCCAACAACTATTTCTCTTCGTTCTGGCTGTTGGACCTCCCCCAAGGTCCGATTTTGCAGCCGACACATGGCCATTGCACCTCGGCTGCAGTGATGGCACCCCCAGGCCAAAGGGGGGTCCTTTTGGCTGCCACCACTTCCGGTTCGAGGCCTCATGGCTCCGATTTTCTTTGGCCAGCCTTTTTCTCCACGCGGGGTCCTCGGAACTCCGCTTTACTCGGCMTGGCTGGTCCGGGAATATCCCGAACTGCCGGTCGGCCCCCTTACCGCCGCTACACCTCCCTTTCTTCCCCTTCGACACCTCCTGCCGGCGCCTGACGCGGCGATGTTTAGTATTTTCGTCCGTGTCCCCAACTCGGACGGTGCCGCCCAGCTGACATTATTATCTTTATCGCTGTCGCACCTGGTCCAAGGTCCCCTTGGGGTATCCTAAGTCTCCTCCACCTTCCCCGTGTCACGTCCGCATCTTTCGTCCTGTCGGCAAACTCTTGCCAACTCCCGCTTCCTTCTCATTTTATTTTTTTTTATTATTCCTGATCCGTCCCCTTTTCCCGACGTCACCTCGGTCGACAGCCCGCTTTCACGTGCCTCCCCCTTGGATCGATTGCCAGTTATTCCGCCGACGACTCTGACCTTTGACCCCTGTCGACGGCTCCCGATACTTTGTCCCGTCGACACTTGTCCGCCAATGGTTCCGCTGGTACCGCAATGTCTGCTCCGACCTACCTGGTCCATGACGCTTCGTTCTACCAACGTTGCGTCTTTCCCCTTGGTCTTGTGCGGTCCCTGGCGTTTTGTTCTGCCGGTACTGCATCGTCCTCCGGTACCTTGCGGTCCCCGGCGCCTTGTCCCGCCGGTACCACGCCTCTTCCTGATGTTTCTAACGCTTCTCCGCCTCATGGCGGCTTTCTTCCTTCGTTCCCTCCGTGTCCGCACACCATTCTTTCCCCAATGCTGGTCCCAGCCTAGCCTGTGGCCTCCCCGACTCTCTTGACGCTACGTCCTGGTGGCCCTTCTGATCTGGTCCTCTTTTCCCGCGCCGACGTTTTACGTCTTATTCCCCTTCTCTGTTTCTTTTCTCTCTTTTGCCGCGCGGCTCCTGCGCAGCTACTTTTTTCCCATTTTCTGGTGGTCCTCTGCCACTTCCTGTTTTCGTCGATGCTCCCACAGTTCGGGTCTCGGCGGCTTCCAGCAGCCTCTAGTTTCCTAGCGCCTGCGTCTACGTCTCGATCCTTCCATCCTTCTTGCCTCCGGTTTTCTCTGCCGTGCACAATTCAGCCATATACAGTCTCTCGAGTGATGGGAAATCATTCGGGACTCACCAGTCCCGACACATTCCCCCCACTCATTCGCGATGTCCTCATCGCGCACCAGTCCATGATTAGCGGGGTTTGGGGTGATAGACAGGCGGAGGAGAGGGGGTGGGGTGAGATGGGCAGTTAGCTTGCCAGGGTTCTTTGTGTCCATTTCCCATTCCTTTCTTGGGGTTTTTCTTTTAGTTTCCGCCCCTTGGGGCGGAGGAGGGTGTGGGGAGGTCAGGGTTCTGTTTTCGGGCTTCCTTTGGATTGTGTAACGTCCCCAAGCTCAATAATGTCTTTGTATCGGGCGTGTAACACTCTGTGTGCATCAACGTCCATCTCACAGTTGTATCTCTTTCTTACTGGAACTCCCAGATACTCAAGCGTCTCCCCACAACCTTCAGTATCGCTCCACAAAAGAGAGGATGACGCGCCCATCACCCTCCCAGGGACCGAGGTTAGGGGGGGGGATTTTTGGCGACGAATGTCACAAGGATCATCCGCCATGGCTTCCTCCAGGTGTGGGCTAGCAACATGTCAAGGATTTTCCGCAGCTCGATGTCTCTTTCTTTCTTTCTTTCCGCATCAAGTTAGAGGTCGGACAGCAGACATATCCTGCAGCTAGTCTTTCATTCTACGTTATTTCTCACTCTCGACAATGTCTTGAAGGCTGCATTCGTAATCTCAAGTCTACCTCCCCTTTTCATTGAGAAACATTCTCGAGCCGACACCATCCTGGTTTTGCCTCATTCAACATTCTTAGGACTTCTGCGCATTTTCAGTACAAGTTTTCCTTTCCCCAAAGCTCAGTCATAACCAAATCCACATGCATTTTCCCGGGTCGCTTTTCCCGGCTTTTGTCCGGTCCTGCCAATTCCGCATGCATATCACCATCCTTTTTTCTTTCTTGCTTCTTTACTTGGTTGGCTTCCCACATATGCCAGCTGGCTCATTCCTCATGCCTTTCTCTTTTTGGGCCCCTTATCAAGCCTTCTCCTCAAGTCCATACAATACCAATTACTTGTCCCCTTTCCATCTTGCTTGGTCCATACAAAGTCACTCATGCCAATCTTTTCCTTCCCAATCATCTGCCAGGCTCTTCTCTTAGGCTCCTACCAATCACTTGCTCACGTCTTTTCTGCTCTGGCACCCTGTCAGGCCCCCTTTTCTCAGGCCCATGCAAAAAACCAAATACAAGTCTTTTTCCATGCGTATTTTATTGGTAGATGGCACGCCTTCCCCCCACTCCAAACGCGATGTCCCCATCTTGCGACTGGTCCTCACTCGGAGGTACGAGACCTTTGGCCCACCAACCGCAAGTCAAGGACACAAGCCCATCCGCTTCGCAAAAGGAAGAGTGATCAGTTCCTCCCCAGCGGACGGCGCCTCATCCTTCTACTCGGTCCGACCTTTCTTCTCTTACGTGGTGAGCACCAATACCAAGGTTCCTCCTCACGTTTGTCAGGCAGGTCCAATCCAAGCCTGCCAGGGCCTCGTCTAGCCGTAAGAGCGTTCCTCGCGAATCGTTCCTCCCGAGTGGTGATTTTTTGGATTCCAGCCTCTTCTGTTCAAGAGAGTTGGGGCTCTCAATCAGCCCACGAGTGCAGTTACGAAGACCTCGCAATTAGTCCCGAAATGGTTGTAATGTTCCGGCAGGGCAGTGTCAATGCCTTGTGGTGGCCGCGGACTCCACCTGGTACTCCGCCCAGCCTCTCCCCTTGGACAGTGCCACCCAACTTAGCGCGGGGGGCCGTGGTCCGACCCAAACGGCCATGCCACCCCTCTATGACATGGCGTGTGGTTGGAGAGTAGCAAAATATACTAGATGAGAATGACTTTCCTGCCCATTTGGCTCTCTCGCCCTTTGACGTTTAGGCATTCAACAGGAGGCGCATTTGGAACTCCCCGACTAGAGCTCATTGTCGGAGGTGGTTCCGAACGTCCCGCACCGATCCAAGTGGTAGGTGCCTTAGTCCTTTAACCCTCATCCTCTTACAAGAGGAACAGGTCGCGCTGAGACTTTTTCCCTCAAGGAGATAGAGGTCTTTGGGGTCGCGGTGCATGCACCGGTATCCCCCTCTTGCTGAGGCCAAAGACTAGAATAAGGGAATCCATTTCAATGTCATTTCCAAGTCCATTTCAAGTTGCCTAGGGTCCCCTGTTTATGCAATGCGATTTCCAATTCTCAATCCAATTCCAATGCTCCGTGTCATTCCCATACTCGATCTCGTTCCAATGCTCAACCCAATTCCAAGGCTCAATCCAATTCCAATGCTCAATCCAATATCTCTTCCAAGACTGAGTCCAATATCCTTTCCAAGGCTGAGTTCTCCCAATCTCTTTTGCAAGACTCAGCTCTTCCAATTCCATGCGTCACAAACAACCATGCAAGGGGACCCCAGTGCCAATTCCAAAGAATGACCCTTGTCAGGGGCTACTCCGAACAACCTGGTTAGGGTCGTTCTTTCCATTTCCAAGTCGAACAGCCTGGTTAGGGCCATTCTTATCCATTGCAATCGGACAGCCTGGTTAGGACCATCCTTATCCCTTTCAATTGGACAGCCTGATTAGGGTCGTCCTTATCCCTTTCAATGTTAGCGCCCGAGGGGGTGGGCCTCGAGGACACGGATCCTATCTCGTCTCGGGGTTTAGAAGGCGGCCATCGTCTTGGGATTTTACGCATGCTTCTTCCTTTCCTCATGCCTTTTGTCATACTTACATCCATCCATACATTCGACTTAGCATCTAGTACTCAAGTTGAGGCTCGCGGCCCCAAGCAGCACTAGCCCGCCCGGCCGTTCAACCATTACAAGGCATGCCGGTTCATTTCAATGTTCCTTCCGCTCTTCCGGCTTCTCATAACATCTCAATGCTCTGGACTTGTCTGGGATAAGTTGGATTAGGCTCCTAGGGGAGAGGATGCCTCTTTACCCACAGGTCCCCTAACCTCTCACACGGACTCGTGCAATGACTCATTCAGTTTTGGATACACAATTTTAAAGGAAAAACTCTCGCCATGACTGTATCTTCCATTGTTCAAGAGTTCACATGCCCCTGCCTATTTCCTTGAGGCAAAGTCGATCATCCCCAAAAGTCTATTTGTTACTGCGAGAAAGAGCTCACATTTCCCCCCCCCCAAAGAAGCGAATATTCATACAAAGTAGCACAAGCCTTCCAACCCGCACTAGTTTCCTGGATCTAAAAAAGTAGTTTCATTACAGTCCTTCAAAAAGGAGGAGACAAAGTTCGAATGCAACGACAACATTACAGACTCGTCTCATCTAGGTCCCCCTTGTTTTCCCCTTGCTCACTCTTAGCCAACGCAACCCGTCACAGTACTATATCTAGGTGCACTAATCCTTATGTGTTTTTCCCGAAGAAGCAAGGACTTATACGAAGTAGCACCCATTGCCCAGACCTTGGTGAGAAGTTGACTCATTTCAATCCATTCAACAGAGTTCAAATGCGGAATTCAAAACGGCAGTTGTACCTGCCCAGGTACCAACCCTTCCCAATTTCCAGCTATCCCCCCATTGCGTCTGTTATTCCCCTAATGTCCAGGTGGCCTGCGTCGGGCCTCCTCCCTTGCACGGTCCTCCGATTCCTGTTGCATTAGCCTCTTTATCGCCTGCAAGTGGAGGAGAGTCTCTTCTTAGAAGAATGTTGTTGGGGATATATCCTGTCCCCTGCGCAGCTTTTCCCTTGCCTTCATTATCCATTGATATCGCAAGATAGCTCCCCATTCATCAAACCAATCGTTGAACTCATCCCCGAACTTCTCTATCCACTTATCCTTCTTCTCACCCGGTTCCTCCCCTCTTCCCCGTTCCTCCCTGGTGGGCGTTGTTACTTCGTCTTCTTCTTCATCGCTAGTAAGGTCGATGAACTCAACGGGGTCATTCTCCCCCGGCCGCTGTCCCTGCTCTGGGTTCTCCTCCTCCAACCTTGGCCTTTTCCCCGGGTTCCTCTCTTCCTCGCTGTTGGTATCGCTTTCGGAGGGGAGGACTATTGGCTCCCCCTCCCTTGGTGGTGAAGGTCCCCTAGTCCCTTGCTTTCTTCCTCCCCTGTTCACAACCAGGTTGTGATCGAACCCCACATATAACTTCCTCTTCCTGGAGCTTGATTCCCCAGCCTGCCTCGATGACCTCATTAGGCCTATTGATGGCGTTGCTGTCATTTTCATTTCCAAACTCCATTTTGCCGTTTGTTGTTTTCTCCTTGCGCAGTCCTGTTCATGCATATCAGTTGTCGCAACCCCTCATACACATGTATTCCCTTCCACTCCCATTCGCAGCGTTGGAGGCTTCCCTAGAACCCTTGTTTGCCCCCATGTAGTTGGTAGTCCCATTATCCCTTAGAACTCTTAGCACGATGTCCCAACACATAAGTACCCCATGTAGGTAGTCCACATCATCACCCCACAAAAACTATGGTACATTGTCCCAACACATCGGTGCCCCATGTAGGCAGTCCACAGCCTCACCCCACAAAAACTATGGTATATTGTCCCGTGTTCCCGAGCCCAGTCACAGTCAGCCCAGGCAATCTCCCCACGTTCCACAAAAAACAAGACACACAAAAGAACAATCCCTGTGGTCATGATCACTCCCACAGGGAGACGGTCAAAAACTTATAGCCAGCTGCCTGCCTTTCAGATTGTCAATTCCCCACTTTCCCTGTCCTGAGCTTCTTGTAACCATTGTTCCATCGGATCCCTCCTCAAAAATCTGGTCAATCTCTGCCCCGGAAATGGTCCTCTTATGCTAGTACCATCACGATCCTCAAGTTCGAACGCATTCAGTCCCACCCGTTTAGCAATCATGTAAGGCCCTTTGAATCTCTTCCCCAGCTGCCCAGACCATGAGCTTTCAAGGGCCGAGTTTCTAACTAGCACTTTCTCCCCCACTTGGAGTGGCTCCTTCCGAATGTTCTTGACCTGATCCCACCTTGCTTTGTCCTTCATTYGGCTATCCGTTACACGGTTGACTACTTCCTCCAGTGCYTCCTCATTCCTGGCGACCTGCTGGCAACGTGYAGTGATTAACTCTTYCGTGGTCAGGTGCGGATTATCGTCTAATCTGTTCCAGGTAGGGATGAGGGCCTCCACTRGGAAGTCAATCTCCCTTYCGTACCATAGCTCTGCTGGRATGCATCCCGTCRTTCTCTTTGGTGWCATGTTCTCAGCGAAGACTGCCTGCTTAAGGTACCGTGGCCAGCTTCCCAAGTTGTCTGCTGCAAGTTTAGCGATTGTGTTTTTTAAGGTCCGGTGCCCCCTTTCTACAGGTGCATTTGCCTCAGGGTGGTAGGGCTCAGTGATCTTGATTGGTACGCACAGTGTCTTAAGCCTGTTCAACACCACCTGGTTAACGAATTATGTCCCATTGTCTGCTATAAACCTGCGCACAAAGGGGTGTCTTAAGTAGAAATCTTCCACCCAATCAGCTACTGCTTTTGCCGTCTTCCTCTTGAGGGCTACGGCCTCTACATAGCCACTGAGATTATCCCTTGTATCCAGGATGTACCTAAACCCATCCGTTGATACAGGCATGACCGCAAGATCAAGATGAACAAGGTGTCCGGGTTCCAGTACCCGTGTAGGTCTAAGTGGCTCGTAAATTCGCACGAAGCTCCTTTCTTGGCAAATCAGGCACGTCTGACAGTACGTCGCGACCATGCCTGCCATTCTTGGCCAGAAGTACCGGGGCACGATCTTTGCAAGTGTCCCCTTAGACGACCGGTGGCCTCCAGCTAGCCCATCATGCATTGCCTGAATTACGTCCAGCTGCCTAGACCTTCCACAAACGACGCGTCTAGCCACCTTCCCTTCCTCTTTCTTGAACAGGTGGCCATTTCGTAGGTCATACTTTTCGACTTCCTCTCTTGCCTTGGGACTGACCTCCGTGGGTTGTTTGTTTCCTACGAGCACCAGGCCGATTTCTCTAAAGACGCCCTCATACATTTGTATGAGGAAGAATTCTTGCTCCTTCTGATCCGTACCCTGCTCCTCCCGGGTCTGGTTGACTAGGTACTGGCATTCCTTCTGCGCCCAAATTTCCGCCAACGTCATCACGGCATCCCGTCCCCCTTCCACGGCCATTGCCATCAGTTCCTCTTTGGCCCCTACTTCTGCCCCCCACGAGTCCTTTTCCTCTTTGCGCCTGACCGTGGTGACTGGTCCTTCCCTGAGTTCTGCAACTACTGCGGGTGTGCCCTTTTCCAAAGTATGAATCAACAGCTGGCCTTTTGTAAGCGTCGCGTCAGCCATTTCGTTCTCCACAACAAGAGGCCCCCCTCCGTAATCTAGGAAGGCGTCAATTGGTTCTGCGTCCTCTATTCCCTTCGGCGTGATGCATACCCTACTCAGTCCGTCCGCCCTGTTTCGAAGCCCCGCGATCCGCTCAACCTTATAGTCGAACTGCCATATGAAGCCTATCCATCTACCGACGGTCGGATCTATAGGCTTGTAATTCTTCAGTGCCCCGGCAACATTAGTGGGATCAATCCTTAAGATGAATTGCCTCCCGAACAGATATGCCTGGAAGGTTTTTAGGCAATGTAGGATGGCTAGGACCTCCTTCTTGAACTGCGAGTACCGCCGTTCTGCTGAATTCAAGGTCCTACTCTCAAATCTGATTGGTCTTTCCTCGCCCTCCTCGCTTTTCTGTATCAATACGCCTCCTACTGCCATTGGGCCACCGTCTGTCTCTAGGATGAAGGGTCGTCCTACTTCGTCATTGAAGCAGGGTGTTGCTAAGATAACCTGATCGGACGACAGGATGTCTTTCAAGGTCTGGGCTACCTCTTCCCTGTCCTCGGTCCAATCCATGGTGCCACCCTCCCTAATCATCGCGCGGATAGGTTATGCTATCTTTGCGAAACCCTTGATGAAGATCCTCCAGAATCCAACCACCCCTAGGAAGGCTCGTACTTCCGTCGTAGTACGCAGGGGTGTCGGCCATTGAGAGATCTTATCTGTCTTTGCTGGGTTGGGTCTCCTCCCATAGGCCCCACAGCGAAATCCTAGTATAGTTACCTCCGGGACAGCCAGGAGACTTTTCGGCCCACTTGCGGTAATATTATAGATTAAGAACCGCTGTAGGAGATCCTTGATATCCTGCAGGTGATCSCAGAYAAATTTTCGCACACCTGGCTCGACCTTCGTCTCGTCTTTGTACCTTGCGCCTTTTACGGGGTTATCATCTATGTATGGCTCGCACTTTTCTGGAAACATATCCCCTATGACGGCGAGCATCCTCCTCTGCGCCTCTGCTACCGCATTTGTGAAACCCATAGGGGTCACTTGCATCTCCAACTGTCCTACAGGGGTGTGCATTGCAGTGTACGGTCTATCCCTTGCTTCGAGTGGCAATTGATCATATCCTGAGTACAAGTCTACCAGGGAGTAAATGCTCCGCCCCGCATGAGACTCCGCCAACAAGTCGGCCTGTGGAAGTGAGCCTGCGTCCCTAATTGTTACCGCATTGAGCTTCTGCAGGTCCTGGATCCACCTAAGCGTCTTGTTGGGCTTCCTGAACACGAACCACTTGTTCGCGTAGGGGGATGCGGTGGGTTCAGCCACAAAAGAATCTATCTTGGCTCTAAGCAGGTCGGTGACCTCCGCTGCTATCCCAAACTCATAGGCGGGTCCTTTATCATTCCAACACTCGTGCTGTACGGTGTGGATCCTGACAGGGGGGACTAGCTTCGCGTCCAATCGCCCTTTCTGATGATCATGGAAAACGAAGGCTAAATGAAATTCCTGACATGCCTTTCTTATCAACTGAGTTTCTTCCGGTGTTAGGAACCCTTCCACTCCTATTTTCATGGTATCTGCTACGTGATCTGGTATGAGGTGACCTTCCATTGCGCGTCTTTCCTTTATAACCCGTAGGATCTCCTCTTCTTTTTCGATGGCCTCTTCCCTAGATGTTTCGATTAGGATCGAGACCGGCTTGGCCTTCTTCCCTACGGGTTTGTATTTTCGCACACTGTCCTCTGGGATCGTTCTCCTAAAAAATGAACGGTCGGGATCGGCCTTGCTTCCTCCAAGGGGCGGGGCAGGATGCTGACCAGCTTCCCATTCAGGCAGTAACCCTTTCGGACCCCATCCTCGAACTTAGCAAGCGCTGCGGGGTCCACCCCCACTTTGTGGTACCTGATGGCCTTAACGAGTTGTAATAAGTCTGGGACTTCAAGCACCACTTCCGACGTTTCGTTCCGGGCTTCCTTTGGTTTGGGCAGGTTGGCCCCAAGTTCGACTTCCGACTCTTTTTCTGCCACCATAACTTCCAGGGCTTCGTCTTCTTGCCTCCTCTTCTTCTGGGGTCGACCCATTTTAATCCATTCCTTTTTACTAAATGCTTCCTCAATCATAATTTCTACCCTTTCCCTCATGCCTTGCATCCGTGCGAATGCGCCCTTTCGGGCACTTTCTTCAAATGTCAGTGACCAGGTTGCCAACTTACCCCTGGGAGGGTCCCCTCCAGTTCCGAGGAGTCGGAGAAGTTCTCCGTGACCAGTCACCGGATCCTCTATGTCTACCATATATGTGCCATCATGCAGGTGCATGCCAATCATTTCTACGTTGGCGCACCAAGGTCTCCCGAGGATTATGTCATGGTCCATTTCTTCCATGACAGTCATCCGTTGAAAAGACCAGATGGATTCCCGAATTCCTGCCTTGACTGCGCATTTGGTGACATACCCAGTAAAGGGAATTTCTCCCCCTGTTCCCTGGATACTCCCTGCTACCTCCTTGTTCACTGTGCACCCTGTGATCGTTGTGAAATCCCGTCGTATGAGGGTGATTTTCACGCCGCCATCCACTAGTGCATCGGTGTGGTGAGTTCCGATCTGGACTTTCAGTTTCCTATAGGGAGTGCATGAAAGCTAAGTTTAGTGCCTGGTGGTGCTCTCATAACTTCGCCACCTTCTCGGTCCGGTAGGCTCAGACGAATATCAGCGAAGGCTTTTTCCAATTCTTCCAGACCCCCTGGAATACTTTGGAGGTTAGAGACTCCTTGTGGCGCCTCGGTCTCCTCGGGTCCTTGTTCCTGTGGTTCCGGAGCCTCCTCTACTTCTACACGTTTACGCGTCAATAGCTGCCTGAGGCCCTTGAGCAGTCTCGGGCTTGCCTGCAGCATGGTCTGGAAGGATACCGACACCATGGTGCCCAGGAGTTTGCTCAGTGTGTCATCTAATTCGGGCAACGTCAGAACTGGGATTTGGTAACTGAACTTTTTTTTTGCAGCCGTGACTTTATCTACCGGTTCTTCTTCCCTCGTTTTTCCGTAGACCTTCTCCTGTTCCTCGGCCTCAGCTTCCTCCTGATCTGCACTAGCCCCCGCGGCTTCTTCCATTACTGTGTCTCGGATGAGCTTCTTTTCCGCGCCAGCTCGTCGAGTAGTGATATTTACTCTATCCTGCCCATTGCTTTCTAGGATAAAATTGGCCTGTGGTCCCCGTCCCCTTTGCTGGTCCCAGACAATCTCGGCTATCGGCTCTGCTTCGACGACAGCTATCTCTAAGTTATTTAGGAGGATGACGGCTCGCCGCATCCCTCCTGGCGAGTTCCAATTGACACGCTCCCCCTTGGGTCCGAGGATCTCGCCTTTGAGGGACCTACTGCACCTCTGCCACTCGATATCGTGATCGAGTCTCGGACAGGCCCGTACAAAATGCCCGATCAGAGTGCAATACTTGCATTCTTCGTTGGCTGGGTTTCTCCTGCCAAATCCCCGGTTTGCTACGGCTGCCGGGACCACGGCTTCTTGGGGCAGGAGGGCGGGCCGGGCTACTTGCGCCTGCATCACTAATAGCGCACTTTCCATTCTTTCTATCTTGTTATCAACCCCGTGTACCCTTTCATGCAGGCTCTCTATTCCCTTTTTGACCTTATCCCCCGTTTTTCTGGTTAGGTCTATAACCTCCCCTTCCATGAGCAGGGCTAGGGTCTCAGTTACCACTGTTTTCTCTGCAAGGTCTGTTACCATACTGAAATCCACATCCCTTGTGTATTCAAACTTGCTGGTCTGCTGGTATGCTGACAGAATCTTATCCTTGTCAAACTCGGAGAACTACCTGAGGAAGTATTTACTCATTATGCGGTCTGTTACCCTAGGAATTCGTAGCGCTACTAATGTAAACGCCCTTAGGAAATCGTTGTAAGTCGCATAGTTTTTCCTCTGGACTGCTGCTAATTCGACCTCTGTTGTCATTTTCTCTGCCTTCAGATATTTCCTCATCATCTCGTTCCTGGTTTCTTTCTAGGATCCACTGGACGCGACGATGACCATCATGTCCCTTCCCAAGCTTAGCAACACGTGCTGCCCTAGGTGCTCCATCTTTTCTTCTTCCGTCCATTTTAGTAAGGCTGCCAGGTTCTCATAGTCTATCAGGAACTCCGTAATGTTTGCCCCATCGAACGTGAGTTTCTTCTTTGCATCTGCGAGATATCCCTGGTTCTTATTTAACGCCCGGGTGAGGGTGGTGACTATCCTCTTGAGACCACCCTCGGAGCTACCTGCTTCTCCAGCTGCGCTGGTCCCTTCCCCTTCCTTGCTTTCCCTCTGCTTTTCCCTGGTTTTCGGCGTTCCTTCTGGGTCAAACCATCCCAGCACCCTTTTCCTAAGGCTCCAGAGTCCGTCGCATGCCCCCGTTACTTTTGGCGTGGCTGGCAGTTGGCTAGTGCCGCTGTCAATGGCAAGCGGGGTCATAGCGTTTTCCGCACCCTCCACCGGGGGGTCGTTCTTGTCATTCCCCTTCTTGCTAGGCGTTTCTTTGCGACTATTATCCTTCCCCTCGTACCTAGGCTCGTCCTGACCGGCCCTGCGTCCCTCATGTGATCCTGCGCCCTGAGGGTCCTCCTCATCTTCGGCCATCATCTGCTCGATAAGTCTTGCCTTAAATTTTGCAGTCCGATTTTCTATGTCTGCCAATTTACGACTGGTATCCGAGACTTTTGTCTTTTTAGGAGTGACTCCTGCTGAGTTCCGAGGTCTCGTTCTCATATCGTTTCCCCCTTCCTTGTTTTCCTGAGGTCCCCTTATGCTACCCCCAGGTTTCCCCGAGCTTTCTCCAGTTGAGAAGTCCTTTCCGTCTTCTTGGGTCCCTTCCAATTTCGTTGACTCTCGATCCCTTGTTGGTCCTTCGTTTCGTTCCCCATCCCCGTTCGTGCCCTGATTCCCTCCGCTCTGCTGGTCATCGATCCCTTCCTCAGTCGCCATTTCTTTACCTAGCCTGCACATGGAATTTTTTTTTGCGAAAAATGGCCGGTTGTTCACAACTGTCCTAGCCCTGGCCCTAAAACCCGCCTATTCCCATGTTTTTTCGTCTTACATTAATCAGTATGACTCTTCTAACTTTTCTTTTCCCGGGGCGTCCTTCAGGTTTTCTTCTACCGGGACCTTGCCGCCGTCGCTCGGCATTCTTTTACTGTTGTGCTCAGATTCTTAGGGCGGTGCCTGAGCCTAGTGGCTTTCGTATTGGGTATGGCCCTTTCGGCTTATTGGCATCCAGGTGCCCCAGAATTTTGGGAACAGGTGGTCTTCCTAGTTCCTCCCTGCCGCATCATTGGTTCGACCGGAACTCCAACCACCGCCCCTCTTTTGCTGATGGCTGACTACTTGTCTTAGTACTCGTCCTTTGTTTCCCTACCTCTCCCTGGCGCGTTTTCTCACGCTGGTCCCTCAGGCTTGTCCTGCTCATCCAGTTCCTCGAACAGGTCAGCCAACCCAGCAAGGTAATTTTCCCCCATCTCTATTTCCCCTGATGATTATTGGCTCATATTCTTCAAACGACAAGTGGGGCAACCCGAATATCAAAATCTCGAGCAATTCGAGTAGCTCCCAAGCCTGATTACCCCAAAACGGCCCGTGTTTGACCGACACATCATAGAACATGCTCGTTATTTGTGGCCGGAAGAGGTGGATCCAGACCAAGGTCGAGTCCACTAGGTCCCTAGCGATCTTGAGACTACCGAATACCAGGTCCACCATGAAACGAGGTACTCGACACCTCAACCCGGTCATTGGGGCCTTAAACTCCTACCAACCTCCGACCTCCACCTGGGTCCTCAAACCCACGTTTCTTCTCCCTCGCACCTCCTGGCCCACCCTGTTTAACATCCTAGTGGCCCTTTGGAAGATTGGTAGCAATCCGTGGCCTAGTGCCAATTCCGTTCCTAACATGTACCATCCAATCTCTGGCAGGTACACGGTCCCCGTCACCTTGAGGTCGGTGTACAGATCGTCTCCCGTTCCCCTGTCGATCCTCATACCATCCCACAAACATTCCACCATCATGAACGCCTGCCCCCTTCCCAAGGTCACGGCCCTCCATTCCGTATCCAGTCCTTGAATCACGTAGCTTGCTGGGAGCGATACCTCCCATCCGCCTCCACTTTCCGTGGGTGGCCGCGGGTGCATAGGCCGTCGTAACATCCGAGCGCGTCTCATCGCCATTTTTGACTTAGTGGTTCCCTGCACAGTTTAAACAACAAGCGGATTTACTTATTTCATTTCTTCTTTGGCTTCCGCTCGAACACTCCCTGGTCTCTAGCTTGAGCCTTTTTTTCCTCCCTTTCCCTTGACCCTTCTCTTTTACTGGTCCGTCCCTACTTCCATTGGCTCATACAAACGGTACAAATCATCCACGTACACCATCCCTCGGCTTATTTCCCGTCGGACGACACCCCACAAAACTTCGCTGCTAACGACCGGAGCCCTTGGCCTGGTGCAAAACACAGTGCGTAAGACGCGCAGCACCTCGTACCTTCGCTCTCCACAAAACGGTCCCATTTCCAAGAAGGCCCGGTAGTATTCTCGACATACCATCACATCTTCATACGTCAGGTTCACAAGATCGGCTACTGCTTCTCTAACAAGTTCCAATCCGCCCAGTCTCTCCAGCAGGAAGGGCGGCAGCCTCATTCGCACATTTTCACTGGGCAATTAAAAACTCCCGACCATGGCTACCCTAAGGTCCGCTGTTACATCATCGACCCCTGGGTCTGCGAACTCAAACCCAGCCTGCCAACCTAACTGCCACACCCCTTCAAACATACTCAGCGGGTCTTCTCCTGATGCCAACCGAACTCCAAACTCCCGCCACCCATCTTCAGACATATACAATCGTCCTTTCGCCCGCACATGCCCCCGCAGGTCCGGGTTCCACTCCCCATTCTCGTCTGCAAGCCATTCCACCCTCGTTAGGAGGTAAACCAAGTTCTCCATGAGTTCAACCCCGACCCAATCTACCACCGGGTGCCAACCCTCATTTGTGGCGGGCAGGCTGATCTCTACCCTACCGTCCACATCCCTAGGCGGCTCAATGCCCAACGGGCGGTCCTCAAGGAACGTCCTTCGCCGTGCCATTTGTGCTCTCGTCCTCGGTCTTCTCTCTCGCGGCCCACACCAAAACAAACCCGGCCAGACATCCCATCCCCTTATCTTAGCAATTTTTCTCATACTTCCCTGGCCCCGCGGCTTTACCGCTCCTTTAGTCAAACCACAGTACTTCAAACAGTTTGAATACATCATCCACATAGCATGGGGTCGCTGCTACCTCCCGGCGGATTATGGCCTCCCTAGTTTCCGGGGCCACCTTCTTTCGGTCATTTCTTTCAATATCCAAAATGATAAGGACCTCCCGGGCTCTGTCACCGTGGAAAGGTCCGAATTTCAAAGATGTTTAATAAAATTCCTCTGCCAACCATGCGTCGCCTATGTGTACCCGTTCCATAGTGCTGGCTACTTCCGCAACGTGATCAAAGCCCCCGAACCAGTCCGCCACGAAGTCCGGCACCCAGGTTTTGGTCCGGGCACACGGCGGGTCAAATTCCTTCCATCCTCCCATCACCGCCCTACTACTGACCTCGTCCCACCCCTTATTGGCGAACTTTTCACCCGCCTTTCGAGTCCTTGCCTCGGCATCCCCAAAAAGCCACATCGGGTTCTGCCCAGCCGCAAGCGTGGTGCAAAACAGGTGCCATCCTTGTTCCGACAAGACGATCGTCCCGACGGACTCCACTTTCCCTTCTGCAATATCATCCCATCCTTCCTCTTCCCTCAACGGGTTCCAGACACGTTCTATCCACAGACAGGATAGTTCCGGTACGATCTCATACCCCCGCTAGTCACACTTCGCCCCCATCCATTCATCACTCATTGGTACAAACATTTCCACTCCCCTTCTGACTCGTTTTGGGTCCCACGTGCAATCCCATAGCAAAAATTCCCGGGCCATCGCTCCTACCTGCACATAGTCGACAATCCATTCCCGGGTAAGTCCCCATCCCCGTTCTCAGAAGTCCCAGTCCTCTATCTCGTTCCCATCCTCACTCTCATCGTCACTGAAACCCTCCTCTTCTTCCGGGAACAACTCCTTTAGACCTTCTAAGACAGTTTCCCCCGCCGCCACATTTCGATAGATTATCTGCCAATGCACCGAGCTAGAAACGAAGATCTCATCCGCGCTGAGGAGGTTTAGTACCTCAGCTAGTTCCTCTGCCCAGTTCTCTTCGAACGGCCCCGCCTCCACTGACAGCTTAAAGAAGTCCTGTCGGGCGCACTGGTGCAGCCTAAGGTGCGTCATTGATCGACATATCTGCTCCAGCCTACCCCTGGTCCCAAAGACCGCATCCACCAAAAACGCGGGTAGCACACACCTCATTGTTCTGAGGGGCCGTCTCATACTCTTTCTGTCCCCGAGTTCCACTCGCACATCTATCTTATCCATTTCCATTTCCGCCCGCTGACACCTGCCCATACCACCTCTCGCTCCGCTTGTCTAAACAGCTGTGTCGATGCCACGCCCAATACCAACCCTATTACCACTTCATTTTCCAGGTCCTAGACCCACCCTCGGGCTTCCACCGTCCCCTGGAACTCTAAATCCATCAAACTTGGTGAGAGTCTCGTCAGGCTGACCTTAGTCCAAATCGTCTCTATCCAGAGGAACGCGTCCTTCTCGTCCCGCATCACAGTTTTTTAGGCTGGTTCCAGGTCCGTCCACGTCCCTTCCTCCGGGAGAACAACAGACACCCCTTCCCTTACGTCTATTGGTATTTCCGAACCGCTATAATAGACAGGGGGTGACAACCATCACACCATCTTGTTGGCCAGCTCCCGTCCTGTTTTTCACAAGAGAGCACCACATGGCCCCTCTTCGATCAGATTGTCGCCTTTTCCTAGATGAGGATTGTTTTCAGACCCCCTTCATCCGGGTCTCCCTAACCCTTCCTACCCATTTCCCAGAGATCGTTACCCAATCATTCCCTTCACCGATCTCCAACAACCGCCATTCCTTTCTCTTGGTTCTCTTTTCCTTCCAACTCCTATCCAGCCTCACTCTCATGTTCTCTCACTCGTGCAGACCCGGGCAGGGGTGAGAATAAACCAGAAGCTCAGTCCCCCTCCCAACACATATTCAGGCAAGCTTTCACAGAGGAAGGCACAAAAGGAAAACTCAAGCAGACGTCGCACACAGACTGGTCATCTCCTCACCGGCCTTTCCCCGAAAGTGGTCTCTCCACTGTTACCATCGGCAGGGTCTCAACCCGCACCTCAAGCATAGCTCAACCGTCGCGAGGGCCGTACACAGGCTCTGGCAAGGCATTAGCCCTTTCCTTGTACCCAGAATACCCCGTCCCGACTTGCCGCTCGCGTACCCACCGTTAATCTCGGGAATCACCCCGCACATCTCGGTAGGGCCGTTGGAGCCAGCCGTCCAGGTATTCACTTCCATTGGTCCGATAAGGAACAGCCTTTCCCGAACCAGGCCACGAGAAGCTACTAATCGTCCCCGAGGCTCCGTCTGTGCCTGCATGTAGTGGTACTCCCTCCGTCTGCCGACAGGCTAAGCCCCGCCTGAGGAGATTTCACACCCCGCCCGGTAGATCATCGAGCCAAAGCTCATCACCGCACGGACGAGAATGCTACTAATCAACCGACGTGACAAACTCCCGTCCGACAGCTCGGCGGCCCGACCTCCACACGCGAAGCCACGGTAGCCTACAAAAGGGAGCGACATTTCGCAACCCGCATCGGCCGGTGCAAACCCCTCCTTTCCTTCCAAATGGCAGGACGCTCGAAATCCCAAGCATGCAATCACAAGTCCCAAGTGGGACACACATAACACAAGTGCCTTTCCCATGGTGCGCCCAACGCTTCCTACCCATCCCTCTCAGATTTTCTCTCAGGACAGTGTGTGCCACTCACCCTTAACTTCCATACACAGTGCCTGGTTCCTTTTTCGTGAGCGTCTTCAAGGGTGAGCTAGTTTTCCTCGGAGTCTAGCAACTCCCTTCGTTCGCCTTTGTCTTCGCTTGTCTGTCTGTTCATAGGGCGGGATTGTTCCTTCTTGATTGCCTTTTGTGTTCATATGGGGTTCCTTCAAGCATTTAAGTGTCGTGCATGGAGCCCGCTGGGCTCCGAAGAAAAGGAAAGGAAACACCCGTGTCGTTCGGATCACTCCGCCACGGGATTTTTATCGGAACCCGGACTAGCCCGGAATCCCAACCGCCTGCCAGGTAACCGGAGCCCTTCTTTCAAACGAAGAGGAAGGGTCGACCTGCGGCTTGCCCAAAGCTTCCCCGGCCTGACAAACATCAGTCCAAATGAAGGAGGACTAGAGTCACCTCCGAAGGAGATGGCTGATCAAAGGTGTAAACATGCATGTTGTTCCTCCAGGCCTTGCCTTGCCATGCGCCCAACCACCCTCAAATCTGATTCGCTCGAAGGAGTAGAGCATACACAAGTCCTCATTTCTTATCTTTGGTTATGTTCGCGGTCATGCGTCGGGTGCCCCCCTCGAGATCGTATGGGTCAATTTAACCCAATACCCAACACCTCCACCATTTTTGTAGGGGCCGTACCCTGAAGGACTTTCGAGCCTCGTCGACCCCACTGCGGGTCCCATTTGGCTCGACCCGCTCACGCTCATACTCAGGGCGCGGGTCGTTCGTCCCAGGGGCACCCCCACCTAGTGCTTTGAGATGGATGGGGGAGGGCCTTTTGCGAGAGGGTTTTACATTGGGGGATGTAGCTCCGCTCTCGCGTCAAGATGGTAGCTCTTTGGCACTCGTGGCGTTTTCTCGATTCGGTTAACTCTGACCAGGCAATTGCTTTTTCCAATACTCAGGCAGTCCAGGGAGTTCGTTAAGAGTTTGTCTTCTTACCGTGCGCAGGCCAAGCGTCGTCCATTGGGCCACGCACCTTTTCACTAAGTCGAGTGGCTCAGGACGGCCCCGACAGCATCCTCGGGGCGAGGCAGCGTCGCCCGGGCCCCTAGCCGCTATATTTTTTTGCGAGAGCCACTAGCATCGCATCCACCTATCCTAGACAGCCCTTAGTCCTTCCAGGCTTACATTACATTCACGAGAGGGCCATTGCATTCAACCGTCACGCAACCACGTCCAGGCATCTACCATTCATCCAAACATCCGACCTTCCGACCATACGACCCATCCCGCATCCGCAACTCATGCGAAGTCCAAGTCCATCCCTTAGCCAATTCTCCCACCCTAGTCCTCATCCGTGGATCCAGCCCTGTCCAAATCGTCCCAGGCTACTCACCTGCGCAAGACCACACAAGAAAAATGACCAAGTACAATCCCCGTTGGGGTCAACACATCGCCCCTTCCCGCAATCCTAGGCCCCCTTTACCTTCCAACTCCCCTTATGATTTCCCTTCCCTTTCCCACATGCAAGCCATGCAATCGCCTTAGTCATGCAGTCCGGGAGGATGGTTGAGTCRAACTGACCTTRTTGCAAAAGCGATACTCCCTTCTTTTTTGCTCCCTCAKCCGTTTCTCAATAGTCTCGTATCCTTCCCTTCTTGGTGGCACAAGGGACCGACAGCCCTCCCCTTGCCCTCGCTTTCCACCAAGTGAGGACCAAGTTCCTTTCCTTYCGTTCCCTGKCAATGTAACAGGTGAGGGTAGAGGTTAGTCACATGCCATAGAGAAGGGGGAGCGACGGAAGGATTAGGGGTTAAAGGGTTTTGGAGGAATGGAGAAAGAYGGAGRGAGAGGGGGAGGGAAAGAGAGAGAGACGCGGAGAGAGAGAGAGAGAGAGAGAGAGAGAGAGAGAGAGAGAGAGAGAGAGAGAGAGAGAGAGAGAGAGAGAGAGAGACAAGAACTTCACATCCTAATCGACCTTGCTTTACCCTAACCGATCCTGCCCGAGGCCCCGCACATTCCCCTACCGACCCCTTAAGACTTTCCGGTAGACGGGCGTGGGTGATGGAGGAGGAAGAAGGGTTGAAGGTGGCCGGCTATGGTGGACCGTTGTGGGTGATGGAGGAAGAAGAAGGGTTGGGAGTGGCCGGCTATGGCGGACGGTTGTGGGTGATGGAGGAAGAAGAAGGGTTGGGAGTGGCCGGCTATGGCGGACGAGTGTGGGTGATGGAGGAAGGAGAAGGGCAGGGGGTGGTTGGCTATGGTAGACGCGTGTGGGTGAAGACAGAAGGAGGGTTGGGGGTGGTCGGCTATGGTGGACGCGTGTGAGTGATGGAGGAAGAAGGAGGGTTGGAGGTGGTTGGCTTGGGCGGACAGGTGTGGGTGATGGAGGAAGAAGGAGGGTTGGAGGTGGTTGGCTATGGCGGACGAGTGTGGGTGATGGAGSAAGGAGAAGGGCTGGGGGTGGTTGGCTATGGTGGACGCGTCTGGGTGAAGACGGAAGAAGGAGGGTTGGGGGTGGTCGGCTATGGTGGACGGGTGTGAGTGGTGGAGGAAGAAGGAGGGTTGGAGGTGGTTGGCTATGGCGGAGAGGTGTGGGTGATGGAGGAAGAAGGAGGGTTGGAGGTGGTTCGCTATGGCGGACCGGTGTGGGTGGTGAAGGAGGAAGAAGGGTTGGGAGTGGTCGGCTATGGCGGACGGGTGTGGGTGATGGAGGAAGGAGCAGGGTTGGGGGTGGTTGGCTATGGTGGACGCGGGTGGGTGAAGAAGGAAGAAGGAGGGTTGGGGGTGGTCGGCTATGGTGGACGGGTGTGGGTGAAGACGGAAGGAGAAGGGCCGGGGGTGGTTGGCTATGGTGGACGCGTGTGGGTGAAGACGGAAGAAGGAGGGTTGGGGGTGGTCAGCTATGGTGGACGGGTGTGTGAGTGACGGAGGAAGAAGGAGGGTTGGGGGTGGCTAGCTATGGTGGACGGTTGTGGGTGATGAAGGAGGAAGAAGGGTTGGGAGTGGTCGGCTATGGCAGACGGGTGTGGGTGATGGAGGAAGGAGAAGGGTTGGGGGTGGTTGGCTATGGTGGACGCGTGTGGGTGAAGAAGGAAGAAGGAGGGTTGGGGGTGGCCGGCTATGGTGGACGGGTGTGGGTGATGGAGGAAGAAGAAGGGTTGGAGGTGGTTAGCTATGGTGGACGGTTGTGGGCGATGGAGGAAGAAGACGGGTTGGAGGTGGTCGGCTATGGCGGACGGGTGTGGGTGATGGAGGAAGAAGAAGGGTTGGGGGTGGCTAG
>BFEA01000560.1:424280-434611 GCA_003427395.1 Chara braunii | reverse complement strand
GGGAATGTGTCTTGCACGTACCTGTACATAGTCGCAATCATTTGTATTGTACCTGCACATAGTCGCAATCACCTGCAACTCTACCCGTACGTGGTCGCAATTATCGGTAAATAACACACACAATAAAAAATGCAACAATAGGCACCTCCGCGTGGCCACTTGGACCCTGTCGTGTCAGTCTCGGTAATGTGTGCTATATGTAGGGTATCACGGTAGAAGTTGGGTACCGCTGCGTGTTTCCCGTCACCTGTGATACCCTGCAGAAGAGCCCATATCCCTTGAGGGCAGTGGTTGGTGCCCACCTCAAGGTACTAGTATCGAACCTGACTACGGCAGGATCCATTTCGGGGGAACAACCACGCACAATTAGGAGGTAGTATGGGATGGTCATTAGGCACTCTCATCCCATAGGCACCCTCGGATACCTGTGGGCAGCGCTTCATCCAGGTGGGGCCGTTTGTGAAATACTCGTTGGGGGAACAATACGTGGTGGTAGTATCCCAAAGGGATTATGATAGGTTGGTGCCATGTCTTGGGGGGGTGGTTGGGGTTATCGCACCTCGGTAGAAAGGGCAGTTTGCTGTCTAGAGTCCACTGGGGTGTGGCGCGGGCTTAGGGATGACCGCTCAATGTGGGACCTGGCCTGCACCCGGGTTGTCCTTGACCATAGGGTTAGGGTAGTATCTGCATTAGCGTTCGGGCGAAGTCCGGTAAGCGCAGGCGCAGGTCACAACTTGCGATCTGAGCAATAACATAGGTTAGGTGGTGCTGCCTTGAGTCTAAAATCCCCTAGGGATCCTGCAATCCATCAGGCCTCCCAACGAATGAGTACAGGGGGCTCTCCCTGAGGCCTAGTTGCCACCCTCTACTACACCCTGGACCTTAAAAAAAATAAAAATAAAAATAAAAATGCCACTTTTGTCTTCTTCTCCTCGGCCTCTAGTACCCGCACATCTACCTCTTCAGGGTGCGGTACTGGCCTACCCGCTACTTGAGTGTTTTTCTTGCTGCAATCCCTCAATGTCACGGCCACAGGTAAGTACCGGCCCTGAGGGCCCAATGAACGAGCAAGTTCCCTTGTGGGCCACACACACACACTCAAGCCAACCAGCACTCAGACAGGCACGCCACACACACACTCAAGCCAACTAGCACTCAGACAGGCACGGACACACACACTCAAGCCAACCAGCATTCGAACAGACATGCAGTCCAGCAAGCCTGCACACACAGACTTAGTAGCAGGCGGGAAACTCAACACGACATTCAATCTATGGGCAAAACTCAGAAATCAGTCGTGTGGTTCAGTCCATGTTAGGACGGGTCATCACATTAGGGTTAATAAGCGATTGCTAATCGTGGACTAGCGCTAATTAGTGATTAGCGACATCCGGGATTAGCGTTAATTTGTGCTAATCAAGATGGCAACTTAATCAGAAAAAAATTGCAGAAATTCAACGAAGTTTACCTAATCAATCAGTCAGTCAATCAATCAATCAATCAATCAATCAATCAATCAATCAATCAATCAATCAATCTGCAAGGAAAATAAGCAACAACGAGATGACAATCCCAGATCACACCATCACATTGAAAGCCAAATAGTCACACCGTGTACAGAGAGCAGCATTGCACCAATAATACACCAATGGAGGTTCGTAGCACTGAAAACCAATGTCCATGGAGAGCATACTCTCTCCTCTCAACACAAGAGTCCAGTTCCTCCACACTCACACTTGGCGCTCAGCGCCCAGCCTACTCCTACACAGCTACTACAGACTACAAAAAGACAATGCAACTGTTGACATCAGCGGTAGTCTGAAGTACTTGAAGATGTCGCCCATGCAGCCCATCGCCAATACAAGGTAAGTGCCCTCACATCATCATCATCATCATCATCCTTCACCTATCCCCTGACTTCACCCACACCTGTCCTCTCTTTCACCGAAGACCTCCCCTGCGCTTCACAGTAGTCCAAGCCCACCAGCTATGGTGGCTGGGCTATGGCGCTGCCCTCAGCAACGCCCTGCTTTTCTGCACGATCGCACGTGCTGCAGCTCGCCTCCCAGCGCTAGCAGCAGCCCACGAGCATCAGCTCCAGCAGCGCTGCCGCCAGGATGCGAGTGCCTGAATGAGCCGGCCTGGCCAGAGCTCTTTCCTTTATGGAAAGAGATGGGCTGCTCTCGCAGCCTGGCTGGGCTGGCCTGGGCCCAGAAGCTTCCGGAAGGCCCCAGGAGGCTGCCTGGATGCAGCAGCTACTGGGCTGCTCGGCCTAGTTCGGTTGGGCGCCCAACTGTCTTTGTATGAGGCTGCGAATCACGCCCAGGGCCTGCATTCTTTGGAAAAGCCCGGAGGGCCGTGGAAATGTCTGGGTTGCTCGGCCTGTGTTTCTCTCAACCAACTGGCGCGTCGCAACTGCCTGGACCCCAAATATGAAATTGACAGTTGAGGGCCTTTTGCAAAAAGCCAGGCCAGCCTTCACTTAGGGCGGACACCTCCGCCTTCACTTAGGGCGGGTAGTGCTGCAAACAGGGCCCCTTAGGCCTACCGAGGACCCTGATCCTCGCATTCCCTCCTCCATTACTTCGTGAGTCCTCTGAGAAGTCTCTCATTTTGCAGGCATCTTTCCCTTGAGTGCTCTTTCATAGCCTGCAATCACTTGAGGTGTTGTTCTCATGAGTTCTTCTTGTGTGAACCACCGATCTTCTTTAGGATCCAGATGATGTCTGAAACTCACACGATACTGCATTCTTGGTTTTGGAGGTCGTCCTCTGCCTTATGGTCGAGGAACAGGCATCACTTGATGCTCGACGATCTGGTCAATGTCCACTTCGCCATCCATGGTTGGGGGCAGCATCGATCTCCGAGAGGGAAACAGGTCTGTGGCAGCAAAAGGTGCCAGCTTGGAGGCATGGAAAACAGGATAGGTCCGTAAGTGTGCAGGGATGCGAATCACGTATGAAGGCCCATCCGGTTGATCCCCTACAATATCTAAGATCTCCCAGGGCCCAAAGTACTGAGGCATCAGTTTTCTTGAGATCCCTATCTCCTGTCCCAGTTCAGATGATTTCACACAGACTCTCTCACCTACCTGAAAGTTAGAAGGTCGTCTATGTTTGTTCTCAGATGCAATCATAGCATCTTGAGACTTCTGAATATGTTCAACGGCCTGCTGCAGCATCTGATCATACTTGACAGCAAACTCTATGCTGCCAGGTGCTGCAGTGGGTTGTCTTTCTGGTAGCAGAAAGTCAAGCACAGATCTGGGCTTCCAACCAAGATGTAACTGGTTGGGAGTCATACCGGTTGTGCTGTGCACATCATTGTTGTACAGGCTGGCGACGAGAGGTAACTTCTCGTCCCTTGGCTTGATATAATGCCTAAGCAGGTGCTGCACTACCCGGTTCATCTGTTCTGCCTGGCCATTTGAATCAGGGTGATTCCCTGACGTCATTTGGAGCTTTGTGCCCATTTGCTCAACAACAGACTGCCACAGTTCACTTGTAAACCTTACATCCCTATCACTAATAATAGACGTAGGTAGACCGAAGTCCCTTACCCAATTGTCCATGAATAGTTTGATGACAAAGTCAGTCTTACCAGTTTCTGGCATAGCGATTAGTCTTGCATACTTGGTAAAGCGGTCCACTATCACAAAGATATGCCTCTTTCCAGACTTACTGGTCACAAGAGTATCCATGAAGTCCATGGATACACTTTGACCAGGACCTTCAGGAATCGGCAAGGGCTTGATGAGCCCAAGCGGAGCCTGAGTCCTAGGTTTGTCCCTTTGACAGACCTGGCAAGTTTCAACATACCTCTTTGTATGTTGCATCATAGTGGGCCACCAAATCTCTGCACAAGGTTAGCTGAGGTCGTTTTATACCCAAAATGGCCAGTTGCATCATGACACTCACCTAAAAATAAACTACGTAAAGACTCACTAGACGGGACACACAATCTTTTATTCTCTGCCTTCTCGAGAAACAGCAAGCCATCTACCATCGTAAATCCGTCCAAAGTCTTTTTGTCCTTTGCTTGGAATCTACGGATGATCTCTGACATAACTGGATCTCCCTGATAGACTTCCACCAGCGATCGAGTGAGTTCGTCAGATATGCCAAACTCAGTTACTAACGCGCCCAGATAATCTGTCGTTCTTGATAGCGCATCAGCCACTTTGTTGTACGTACCCTTGATAGGATCAAGTTGATAGTCATACATGTCTATCACTTGAATCCATCTCTTGAGTGCGTCTGACAACACAGGCTGTGTCTTAATCCAGCGCAAAGTCTCATGGTCAGACCTCGCATAGGAGAATCTTCCTAGGAGGTAGTGTCTCCAATGAACTAGCGCTCTGTACAGGGCGTAGAACTCTCTCTCATAAGTGGACTTAGCCAACTTCTGAGATAGCATCTTCTTGCTCATATACTCGATCGGTCTCAACTTGGGCCCTTCCTGTTGCACAAGGACTGCGCCTATGCCATATTGGCTAGCGTCTGTGGTCACAACAAACGGCTTGTCAGGATCAGGAAGTTTAAGAACTTCATAGTGTGTCAGAGCATACTTCAATTTCTTGAAGCTTGCTTCACACTCTTCAGTCCACTCCCAAGGGATGTCAAGTCAAGTTAGATATGTTAATGGGGAGGCTACAGTACTATAGTTCTTCACAAACGGACG
This sequence comes from Chara braunii, assembly GCA_003427395.1. Taxonomy (NCBI): domain Eukaryota; kingdom Viridiplantae; phylum Streptophyta; class Charophyceae; order Charales; family Characeae; genus Chara; species Chara braunii. The sequence goes on along the minus strand of BFEA01000560.1, from coordinate 429,931 downwards.
ATAATAGCCCGTCATCCCCAAAAACGATCTGACCTCAGTAACAGTCCGAGGTCTGGGCCAGTCACGTATGCTGGCCACCTTCGCATCTTCCGGCCTCAATCCATCTGCCGAAATTTCATGACCCAAGTACAGGACCTTGGTGCGACCAAACTCGCATTTATCCAAGATCACTTTGTACTGGTTCTGTCTAAGGAGACCTAGCACTGTTTTCAAGTGCTCAGCGTGCTCCTCTACAGTTCTACTAAAGATGAGAATATCGTCGAGGTACACGACGATAAACTTGTCCAAGTAGTCATGAAAGATCCTGTTCATCGCGTGCTGGAACGTACCAGGCGCATTGCATAGGCCAAAAGGCATCACCATAAACTCGTACAGATCGTGCCTGGTCTGAAATGCGGTTTTGTGTTGGTCCTCAGGCCTAACGACAATTTGATGGTATCCGGACTTCAGATCTATCTTGGTGAAGTACCGGCATCCCTGCACTCTATCCAAGAGGTCGTCAATGCGGGGTAGGGGCTCCGCGTTCTTAACGGTGATGGCATTGAGGCCCCTATAGTCAATGCACATCCTTAACGGACCTCCCTTCTTAGGAACAAATCAGACTGGCGCACCGTAAGGGGAGGTACTAGGCCGTATCCATCCCTTCTCTGTGAGCTCCTTGAGCTGGTGGCGAAACTCATCTAACTCTGCAGGAGACGTCCTATAGATTCGTCCTCTAGGCACCTTACTACCTGGGACAACCTCTATTGCATGGACAACCTCCCTTTCTACCACGCCTGTGGGCTCCTCAAAAAGGTCTGAATATTGTGCGACGACTCTTTCTATCTCTGGGGGTGATTTAATGGCCTCCCCTTTTTCAGAGACAAAGACTAGATACATGCCCTCCTCTTGATTCTGCTTATAGTAGTTATAGAAGGATGAGGCGCACATACACCCGTAGTTTTCTATTGGACTGCTAGCTTTATACTTCTGCAATCTAACAGTTCTACCGTTGGGCAATTTGTGAATCAACACCTTTCTATCCCAGTCAAACTGAGGTTGCGAGACTTCGAGGTAGTACATGCCTAGTAGCATATCGAATGGCAGTTCGTCGCTGACCAGGAAGGAGATCTTGTGGATCACTTCCCCTTCTCCATAGGAGAAGGTACAGGCTACATCCTTGACATATTCCTTTACCACCATTTGGTGTTTGTTGGCTAGCGTAGAAGCTACAGTTCTGCTAAGCCGCTGCACTTGGTCCCCTAAGCGCAGTCTATCCACATAAGCATGACTGATGAAATTTCGTGTAGAGCCTATGTCTGCGAAGGCGCCAACCTTGCGGACACCTACATCTACTTCTACCACGAAATGCTCACCCTTTGGAACTCTACTGATCATCGCCCAAGACTCCCTGGGGTCCTTCCCTGACCACTCAGTCTCTAACTCTTCTAGGGCCTCAGACACATCTCTCGAACAGAGCGTCGGTGGGTCTGAATGTGTCTGCGGGGCGATACGTGGGTCACTAGCCTTGGCCAACGCCTGAAGTGGGGAAGGCAACGTTACCACTTCAGCGCGAGTAAGAGCGGCTAACACTCCTACTGGCCCGAGGTGTTTCCCTGTGAGCTGCTCGCAGAAGCACTCCCAGGGTTCGAAGATAAGCCCACCACCGTTGGTGAGGTTACCTTCATGGTGATCTTCTTGTCGCGGCAAGTCCTGGACGTGTGGCCATAGTTGCCACGGTTCATGCATGTGCCCCTGGCAACTCGATCCCTCCACACCTCGTAGTCTAAACCAATCTTCACCCATGCGGGTGTTCCTTGGTCGTCCTGACCCGTGGACCGTCCTACCTTCTTCTTCCCGGTCCCCCTAGCCTTTTCCTTGATGGGTGCCACGACTCCACCATTTGAAGTCTCACTAGCCCCATCCTGCTCTGTGAACTCCCCAAGATCTGGGAAATTGTCAATCTCCGTCGTTTGACCATCGTGGTCAACGAACATCAACTGACCCTTCTTCTTCCAGTCTTGGGGCAGTCTCTTCCTACCATCTTGGGATGCCTGATGCGCAGATCCCAGCTTTGCTTCTGTGTCCAGAGCTTTCTTACTGAAAGAAGCGAAGTTGTGCTGTTCAACGCAGGCCTCGTCAACCAACTTGGTCCTTACTGTAGGTAGGCACCTTAGGTAATCCGTTAGGAGAACCTGCTGGTCAAAACGCACACCAGGTACCACGTGTAGTCGTTCTACGGTGTCTGTTAGCTCTCTAACATTCTTGAACCTGCGGGAACAAAGACTGTTGATAGCATCAGTGGCCTTTTGAGCCCCTTGTGGGTCATGCCACCTGTTATACACGGACCATACGAACTCTTCCAATGTCAGGGGACTGTGCCCAGCCATCGAAGTTTTGACCGTAGCCCTGCTGCTGCACTAAGCCATTTAACCAACGGGCTGCTGACCCCTCTGAAAAGGAGGCAGCCACTACAACTTCTTGCTCTGGCCTTGTGAGCTTATGCCTCACATAAGTAGGCACAGTTCTCAACCAGGTGTCTAAGTCCTCCTCTTTCTTCTTGTCACTAGGGAAGGGCTTCAGACTCATTAAAGCTATCTTGGGCATCCACTGGATAGGCTGCATGGGCCCAGGAGCTTGCTGCAGCGGATGCATAGCCACTGAAACAGGCTGTTGCACACTAACCTGGGCCTGGCTTGACAGTGGGACTGTAGTTACCACTGTCGTGGATGGTACGGCTGAGACTCTTGGAACCGGACCACTAGTTGCTACCAAACCACCCGGAGGGGGCATGTCAAACATAGGAGAGAAAGTTTGCCTTGTGCGTTGCGGCATCGATGATGGACCCGCACTCGCAGGGGGAACTACAGCAAACTGTGGCTGCCTCACCACTGTGCGAGGACCGCGAAGTTCAGCCAGGATTTGTTTCTGGCCTGCTATCAATTCGGTCAGCAATTCCTGCTGGACGTTTTGCGCTTCAGCCACTGAAAGTAAAGCATTACACAGCACACGACCAGCAGGGTCTAATGCTGCCTCATCTAGGCCTTCTAGTCTACCTAGCTCCTGCATTCTACTCCCTAGTCTAGCCTTTCTAAGTATAGCTTTCCTTCTCCTCTCTGCTGCTTCGTCCAGTTGCCGTTGTAACTCATCTTGAAGTTCTTCTCCTTGCAGGATTTCTAAGTCCTCCGGCGTGAGTGGGGACTGTAGGCTGACTTGCAAGCCAATAGTCTGGCTAATGGACCCCTGAGAACCACCTTGACTGACTCCTGACGAAGTGGACTGTGTAGAGACTTGCGACATATTTGAGGGAGCCATGGTTGCACCGGTACTAGCTGAGACTCTAGTCTTGGCACTATCCTCAGCTGCCCTCGCTCTCCTCGCCACCGTTCTCTTTCTAGCCTCTCTCCACAATCTTCTCTCGTCTCCTGGACCTAACTCCAAGAATGTCAAGGGTCGACTGCGGGCAGTCCCGCGAGTAGTCCTACGGTCGTCCACTAGCAATTCCTCCTCACTTGTGCTTGCATCACTCATGAGCTATAGTGTGTGTGATCTAAACTAGAATCCACACTGAATCCTACCTTAGCTTGACACACAACCGATTATGAAAACACAACTACTTTCGGTCGGTTGGAACAAAAACAGTTAGGTGATATAGTAACAACTAATGTCAGGTCCTACAGGATATATTAATTCTATTTTTAGATTACCCTAGAACAGATTGTCATACAGCAAAGATCTAATCTATCTGTAGCTGTTTGTCAGTTGTTAGTCAAGTCTGTAACAACTAGGTAATCAAAATAAAAATAACATCTCCTGTTGGAGATGTACACTAGATGGCAGATTGATAGTTGATTGCCACTGTGAACAGTTACCGCAATCCCCCCTCCCCCTGTATCCTTCTTGAGTAGTCACTTTATGTCAACATTCCTGAGCATCTGGTTCAGCAGCGTGTCTGAAGGTGTGCAATCCGGCCCACCCCTGTGCCCCAAGTCATCGCCGAACATGCCAGCCAGTGCACTCTTATTTAACCTCGTACGGAACGAGCCTTACACTCGGTTGATCTGGCTGATCAGGAGGGATTTAAGGAGAGCCCCCATCTCCTCAGGAATTATTTAACATCGCAGACAGGACGACGATCACAGCCAGATTCAGATCCGAGTCCCCAACCAGAAATATTTATAGACGGTCTGGTAAGCGTCTCATAAAAGGCTGTCATGCCCGGGAAGACCTCTATTGCGCAAGCAGCAGAACGAAGGACTTGCGGCCCAAGCATGCGTATACTAGTCCCAGCGGGTTGGCATGGTGACCGTGACCCGAGTGCTTCGTCCAGGGCCCTTCAGAGGCTTCGCCCGTCTCTCACCAGCTTGCTGCCCAGGAAGAATGTCGACTCTCAAGGTTGAGCGCTCGCGACACCTCACATCGAGAGGACTCTCAAGACAGAGCTCACTTCCTCATGGTAAGAAGAGATAAAGAGGGTAGATAAGGAAGAGAGCAACGTACCTCATAAATGCTGCCCCCAACCACAGATTTCTCACCGGTAACCTGATGTGCAATTATGATGACCGGTCTTTGCCTCAACACAACCAACAGCAGAATGCGGTTACACTTCGGCTTAATATGCCACATCAGCGAGTTCTCATCATCCAGCATACATCCCGTATGTCACCACATAGCTCCCTGGCGCGCCCACACTACCCTGGGCCGCCTTATGTTCAACGCCAATGCCGTATCACTGCCCCACACCTCATGCGAAGCACCAATAGCTATTGCGAAGAACCAATGAAGCGCAATGTGAACCAGCTCCGATACCAAATTGCAAGGAAAATAAGCAACAGCGAGATGGCAATCCCAGATCACACCATCACATTGAAAGCCAAATAGTCACACCGTGTCCAAAGAGCAGCATTGCACCAATAATACACCAATGGAGATTCGTAGCACTAAAAACCAATGTCCATGGAGAGCATACTCTCTCCTCTCAACACAAGAGTCCAGTTCCTTCACACTCACACTTGGCGCCAAGCGCCCAGCCTACTCCTACACAGCTACTACAGACTACAAAAAGACAATGCAACTGTTGACATCAGCGGCAGTCCGAAGTACTTGAAGATGTCGCCCATGCAGACCATCGCCAATACAAGGTAAGTGCCCTCACATCATCATCATCATCATCATCCTTCACCTATCCCCTGACTACACCCACACCTGTCCTCTCTTTCACCCGAAGACCACCCCTGCGCTTCACTGTAGTCCAAGCCCACCAGCTATGGTGGCTGGGCTATGGCGCTGCCCTCAGCAGCGCCCTGCTCCTCTGCACGACTGCACGTGCTGCACCTCGCCTCCCAGCGCTAGCAGCAGCCCACGAGCATCAGCTCCAGCAGCACTGCCGCCAGCATGCGAGTGCCTGAATGAGGCGGCCTGGCCAGAGCTCTTTCCTTTATGGAAAGAGCTGGGCTGCTCTCGCAGCCTGGCTGGGCTGGCCTGGGCCCAGAAGCTTCTGGAAGGCCCCAGGAGGCTGCCTGGATGCAGCAGCTACTGGGCTGTTGGGCCTCGTTCGGTTGGGCGCCCAACAGTCTCTGTATGAGGCTGCGAATCACGCCCAGGGCCTGCATTCTTTGGAAAAGCCCGGAGGGCCGTGGAAATGTCTGGGTTGCTCGGCCTGTGTTTCTCTC
>BFEA01000560.1:387559-402761 GCA_003427395.1 Chara braunii | reverse complement strand
GTGAGTTACGACCATTGCCAGTCCCGTTGAGGCGAAGGGAAGCGATTGCCATGGACATTACCGGCCCGTTCCCCAAGCACAAGACCGGAGTGGATGGGATTCTCACGGTGGTCGACCGACTCACCAAGTTCACCATGTTTTTGCCTTGTCGCTATCATGCCAAGGCACCGGAGTTGGCCGAGGTTCTTTACGCCGGTTGGATTCGCACCAAGGGTTACCCCAAGGAGATCGTCTGTGACTGCGACACTCGGTTCATGTCCGATTTTTGGTTGGCGCTCATCAAGCGATGGGGCTCATCTCTCAAGCCCAGTTCAGCTTGCAACCCTCAGACCGATGGCCAGACGGAGAGGGCGCATCAGACCGCACAGGTTCTCCTTCGCACTCTCATCCGCCCCGACCAGAAAGACTGGGTTGAGCGACTGCCGGATGTTGAGTTGGCCTACAACTCTTCCATCCACCCGGCTATTGGGATATCGCCCTTCGAGTTCGAGCATGGCTCGCCGGTCACGTCACCGTTGGACACTACTACTCCACGCACGGCTGAGAGCGACGACCATCTTCTCTTCTTGCGTCAGATGCAAGAGCTTCTTGTCAAGGCACGCGACCAGATGGCAAAGACGCAGCAGCGCATGAGCCAGCAGGCCAATCGCCAGCGACTTCCTCGTCCATTCCACGCCGGGGACCTTGTCTGGGTTTCCGCAGTGGAATTCAACCTTGAACAAGACGTCTCTCGCAAGCTCCTTCCGAAATGGATGGGGCCTTGGCCGATCATAGAGCCCGCTGGGGACGCACCTGAAGGCCCCTCCTTCACGATTCAGGTACCTAGCCACTTGCCTATCTACCCAGTCTTTCATTGCTCCAAACTGGCTCTCTACACGCCAGCGGATCAGGACGACTTTCCCGGGAGACGTACGCAAGACCCACCTTCTATGGATGGTTTTCAGGAGGTCGGCGACATCATCTTCCAGCGACGCTTTGGCAACAAGCCAACTGAGTACCTAGTGCATTTTGCATACTGCACYCACCGAGCTGACCGTTGGTTAACCCATGCGGAACTGCAAGCAACAGCTCCCGACGTTCTCGCACGCTATGAACGCAAGATGCAAGGCAAGCCGGTTTCTTCGGCTCCCCACCGCGCCCGCGTCCAGGTTCCACCTTCAGATCGATGGCTTCGCCCTCGCCCCGGCCTGACTTCATAAGGAGGGGGGGGTGTTACATGCTGCGCGTGTGCACACGCAGGCCATTTTGCAGGCCTGCGTCCTTCAGGCCAAAAGCGAAGTTCAGGCCGAAAGCCTGAATTTCAGGCCGAAAGCCTGAAATCCAGGGCTTACAGGCCCCCTGTCGGTTCAGGCCGAAAGCCTGAATTCCAGGGCCTGCCCCTGTGTCGTTTCAGACTAAAAATGGCAACAGCCTTTTTAGCCTGAAACGAAGGGCCATTTTCGGTCGTTCATCAGAACGACCGGCCTTGAAACTCAGGCACCGAACCAGGGTTTTGGGGAACAGCCTATATATAGACTGTTTCCCACGCCAGCCTCAAGCAGGCTGCTGCACGCCAGCCCCTGGCACATTTCGGCATTGGCAAGAGCTGCCTCCTCGGCCTGACTCGCCTCCAGCAGTCAGGAGGCAGGCCGAGGTAGTACATAGGACTTCCCAGGCACTTCCGAGGTAGGCAGTCGGCAGTTGTAGTCTTCAGGATTCGGGAGCAGCACTCTGGAGGGAGCGCTGCTTGGTAGTAGTTGTAGCGTWAGCTAGTAGTCTTCAGCGCTGGGCGCAGTRGGTAGCTGTAGTCTCCAGCGCTGGGCKCCATAGCTAGGTAGTACTAGAGAGAGAGAGAGAGAGCTTGGGCGGAGGCCAGAGACACTTACCTGCAGCGCCGTTGCTCCAGCTTCGTCTTCGAGGTACCTGCAGCACAGCGCCACRTTCACAGGTTAGTATCTGGTTCGTAACAGTGAGAGAGAGAGAGTTCTTCTTCTTCCTCTTCTCAGTCCACCACCTCCTTCTWCCCCTCTCAACTTCTGACTTCACTGCATATGCAGACTACGAGAGAAGAGATACCGAGCTTGGTGACATTGGACCCAGACTCGACATTCGGGACATCAGACATGGGAACGAGGGGTTATCTGGGATTGGTGATAAAGACTTGGTGTTAACGACATTCCCATCTTCCCTCCCCTCCTTTCGTCTGATCCTTGTCTCTTCGTCTGTGTATGTCTTGACCTGGCGCTTTCTTCCTGTGTACAGCACCAGGCTCCCTCACACTTGGTGATGGATACCATGCATGTTTAGTCTAAGTTCAACATTGATTGGGCTAGTTAGTAGTACTCTAGCATTCTGCTTCGTTACTCTGAACTACGTGTATGAGGTCAGTCCTTGTCAGGTCAGTCATTGTATCTAAGTCTTCCCTGCGCTATTCAGCACCTTTTGTATGTATGAGAATGCACATTGTCTGTCGAGATTGTACTCGCACTACATTGTCCATTTCAGTCCTTTTAATCACATTGCAGTTCCTCGGTTATTACGTACATGGCATATCTGTGCATGTAACAGTTGGTATCGGAGCTTTGCACGTGAATCAGGACAAACCTGATCTGACACATGTGCGGGGACTTAAAAACTAGTTAGTCTTTTTCGATTGATTAGGACATACTAGTTAGACCCCAAAATCACGATCTTGACCTTACTACCGAAAATCAAAATTTTTTTCTTTTCTCGGATTTTATTTTCTCGCTGTTCTGTAGTGGAAAATCGCAATATCGCAATATCGCTGTTCTGTAGTGGAAAATCGCAATATTTCCAGCTGTTGTAGACCCTCGCCCTTTCCTTCTTCCGTTGGTCTTCGTCCTCTGACCAGACTTGTTTGATCTTACGCCATGTGCACAGGATTTCCGCTTGAATCATCATTTTGGTTTCCATCCATACCTTCTCCCTATGGTTGGCGTGCCCTTCGATTGTCCTGCTGCATCTTTCCTTCCATATGACCCATAGTGTCACTTTCCTGATGAGTTCAAACCAAATCCTTTCCGCCCTCCGAGCCTGATTGGGGATGTTAGTCAAGAGGAGCAGTTGGAGGGGTTGTGTGGGGAAGGAAGATGTGAAAAGGGAATTCCAGAGTGAAGAGGCTCTCGCCCAGTATTCCGTGGCCTCCTTGCAGAGGACTAGAAAGTGGACTACATCTTCAACCGCTCCTTCCGTGCAAACTGCACATAATTCTGAGCTGTCAGGATTTGTGGCCTTCCGTCTGGTGTGCAACCATTGGTTTACAGGTAGGGCAGCGTAAGCTATCAGCCACTGCAAGCTTCTGATCTTGACTGGTCTAATTCGTTTGAATTTTTCCCATGGGATTCGTTGAATCCTGTCAGCTTCTTGACCCACCAGTTTCTGCCACCTGTTTTTAATAATGGGGTCTGGGTTTTTAGTCTTCAATGAGAGTCTGTACCCTAGTTTGACGGTGTAGTCCTGAATTGGGATTTTTGTCTTGAGTTGCTGTTATTATTGGGTTTCCATGCCCATTCGGCGGGATCAAATTCTAAGGAACGGACTGCAGTCCCAGGTCTGAAGATTGATTTTGGCCACGTGCCTAGGACCCTAACTTTCCTCAGAAGGAAAAATTCCATTATGGAGGATTCAACGTCCTGGTTCAGGATGGTTGGCATGTCAGTGCTGTCGTAGGAAATCGGGAAGGATAGGAAGGAGGCTCTAGCGGGTGAGCCTTGCTGTATATGGGAGAATTGAAAGGCTCTAGCGGGGTAACTGTCTTGTATCGTGAGGCCCCATTCCCCTGGTCTCCACGGCTCATCTTTAATCAGGATGTATTTCCAGTCTTGTGGAATGCGACTAATTAGGTACTGGAGATTTGCCCCTCGTCTGTGGCATCCTTTCAATATGGCGCTTGCTTCTTTTTCCGTTATCCATTCTTTCCTATCTTCCATCCATAGGTGGTCTATCTTCCAGATACCATTTTTGACCCAGGACAGCCATTTCTGCTCAAGGTAGATCGGATTGTCGGCCTCGTTTGTTATCCATTCATTCCCAAAAAGTGGTTGCCTTAATATTTTGTCCTTGGATTTCGGTCTGTTGATCTTGTTGGGAATGATTTTCCTCCACGAGCGGAGCAGGGCTGGCCAATAAGGAGTGGGAGGTCGATAATCTTCTGGTCTGTTATTCCTCGTCCGGTTCCTCCGTCCTGTCGTTATCAACCATTCTTTGTTCATTACCCAGAACAACCCTGACATATCGTGTGGGGAGGGGATAGGGGCAACAGGTAAGTAATTAAATAAATAATTAAACAAGTAGTTAAATACTGCCGCCTATATTTGAAGTCTGCGGCCTGGGGGCCGCCGTGGGCCTCCAAGGCGCATGTCTGATGGCATACAGCCTGGGGGCCGCCGTGGGCCTCCAAGGCGCATGTCTGATGGCATGCGGCCTGGGGGCCCCTCAGCAAACGTCAGGCCCCTCAAATGGGGCCCGTGTGCAGGCACAGCATGTAACAGACATGCTGCAAAATTGGACTTGGGACTGTCAGACTGGACTGGACGCTTCTGGACTCTTCTTGTCGGTTACCGGACAAACCCCTACCAACCTACGACGCTTCGGTACCGACGACTACAGACCTACAACACTTCGACCTCTGAGCCCTACGGCCTACCCTACGGAACGGCCCTGAGACTTGGGACTTGTTTGGACCTTGGGACCGGGGCTGGGTGTCTGCAGCGTGAATCCTTTCACGCAAACACCCACCAACCACCACACCTGAACCACCCACAGACCACCCGCCAAACACCCCCTGAAGCTCCCCCACAACACACCCCTACAACCCCCCAACACCCCCCGCTGAAATAGCCCTGAATACCCCTCAAAGAACATACAAACGCCAGGCAACCACCATACTTAAACCAAGCACAGGCCATAGGCGGTCTGACAACCCTGCTGAACAGAGTAACAGACTGATTTTCACATTGCTGACAACACCTCCTAAAAGGGCACTCTGAGCACATTTCTGACCAAACATCAGAGGACATGTTCCTATGAAAATTTCAGCAAACACCTCTGCTGACGATAAGATGGAGAGGGAGATGACTCTGACCTGCAAATGGCACACACTCTTGAGCCCAAGCGCATCCCAGAGTCTCAGTTTCGTCGATGCAGACTTCCTCAGTCTTGAGAGTGCAACATGTGTCGCGCAGCTCACAATAGTGAGGGTAGCAGCCAGCCGTCAGCTTGCAGGATGGGTATGACAGACAAGATTGGGACAAGTCAAGGGATTCGCAGAACTGTGCATAATCAAGTGGTGGCCATGGTATAGCCTCTCCTGTAGGACTGTACATAGGACCTGATGCATCCAAGCCATCCATCAACAGAACCACCACAACGATTATAGGCAGGTGGCCCAACAATATTTGTCAGATTTGAGCCTTAAAAATCAGTCTGACGTGGACATCCGTTAAAATTGGCACGATACAGAGAAGATAGCATGACCCCTGCGCCTTAAAAGTCCAAATTGCTCCACAACTTATGCAAGGACTCTTTAGACTCCCTTTAGAGTCCTTATGCCACAGACAGGCCACGTGCCTGAATGGTATACACATGTAACTGTTAGTAAATAGATCATAAGGTTTGCCATCATCATGGAAGCAGACAAGTACAATCATGCTAGGGACCAACCCCCTTTCTTGAAAACAGAGAGCAACTGGGTCCCTCTTTGAAAACCAAAGAAGAGAGTCCTTTTTTTTTTTTCCCCCTTTAAAAACAGAACCTTCTGGTCCTGGCTCCTTTTCCATTCTGGGGAGAATCAGTCCGGTTCCTATTCCCCCGGCAAGTCCAAGATTGTGCAAAGGTTACTCACTTACGCTCCTCCCCCTTATGGTGTGGAGGCCCCCAAGACGGCATTGATTACTTCCCTGAGGAAGGATGTTCCGATCTTCACCCCTGCCTAAGTTAGCCTGTTCTGGTAGATGCTGGTTGGGACTACTTGGAAATCTCTGGTCTCTTTTCTGGCTTGTCCTCTCTATCAACTGGTACTGTACCGTATCTGTGGCATACTGCGTAGCCACACGGGCCTGCAGGGCCCGTCCCGCATTCTCAGCCTAAAAGCCTAGAAATAAGGGCTTACAGGCCCCATGTCGTTTCATCCTGAAAGACTGAAAACGAGGGCCTGCAGGCCCTATTTCGTTTTCAGGCTAAAACAGGGCTTTTTCAGCCCTGAGGTTTTTCAGCCTGAAACGGAGGGCCACTTTCGGGCCCTCATAAGATCGACCTACCCTAACACTCAGGCACAAAACCAGGGTTTCAGGAACAGGCTATCTTTAGCCTGTTCCCACGACAGCCTCAAGCAGGAGCTGCAGCGGCAGCCCCTGACTCGCTTCAGCATTGGCAAGAGCAGCCTCCTGGACTGCCTCGCCCTGCAGTCAGGAGGCAGGCCGAGTAGTACATAGGGAGTTCCCATGCACTTCACGGGCAGGTAGTTGGACAGAAGGCAGGAGTAGTCTTCAGGATTCGGCCACAGCACTCAGGAGGAGCGCTGCAGTAGTAGCTTAGCGCTAGCAGTAGTCTTCAGCGTTGGGCGCTAGAAGCCATAACAGTAGTCTTCAGCGCTGGGCACTAGTAGGTGGTAGTAGTAGAGTTGGGAGAGATGACTGGCGAAGGCCAGTGAGACTTACCTGTGGCGCCATAGCTCCAGCTCCATCTTCGAGGTACCTGCATCAAGGCGCCAACTTCACAAGTTAGTACCGGACTGAGAGAGAGAGAGAGAGTTCTTCTTCTTCCTCCTCTAAGTCCACCATCGCTTCTTCCCCTCTCACCACCTGACTTCTCAGTGTCAGCGGACTACGACAGAGAGAGAGAGAGTTGTCACTTGAGACTTGACGACACTGGATCCAGACTCGACATTGGGATTCAGACATTGTGACGAGGGACTATTTGGGCCTGTGCCGAAGACTTGGTGTTGACGACATTCCCATCTTCCCCTCTTCTTCATCTAACCCCCCTCTTCTTCGTCTGTGTATGGTTGGGGCTGGCGCATTCTTCCTGTGTGAGCGCCAGACCGCTTCACACCATGGAGTGATGATGATGATGTATGTTCGGGGCTGCATTGCAATATTGATTGTTCGGATCATTGGTATCTAAGTCTTCCGCTTCGCCCTATGTATGAGAGGTCGGTTCTTGTTCTGGTCTGCACCTTTACAGTATGCAACAGTTTGGTATCGGAGTGGACCTCTCATTCAGAGGACCCGCTCAATCAAGTAGCCAGCTTGCTTGATCTATTAATTACTCGTTAGTAAATCAAGTAGGACTTCGTCAAATCTCTGAATTTTTTTTTCTCGCAACAAATATCTGAAAATTTCTGATAATCGCATTTCGTTTACCTGAAAATTTCAGATATTGGTATTTCGTTTTCATGCAACAAATATCTGAAAATTTCTGATAATCGCATTTCGTTTTATCTGAAAATTCCCGATAGTAGCATTTCGTTTCTCTGATATTTGCATACATAGCTGAAAATTTCTGAAGTTAGTATTTCGTTTTCTAGGCAATCGAATTTCCATTCTATCTCGCAAATTTTTTTTTTGAAAACCGAAATCTTGCGAAGCCTACCAAGTTACCAACATTTTGTTAGGCATATTCGGAGGTTGCCATATTCTCAGAAACTGGATTTAGTTCTTTTCTGAAAATTGCATCTCTACTCTATTTCACAATTTTTTTTTTCAAGATCGCATTTTGTGAAAGCCGAAACTTTGCGGAACCTAGCYTAGATCTCGCTCATAGTACTCTTCTGACATGTCTCACTCATAACAGATCGACAGATATACAAAAAAAAAAAAAAAAAGGAAGTAGTCCTCTTTTTTATTTTATTTGATTTTATCTGTTGATTAGGGCCGGGAGGAAAGTATTGTTGGGTTGGTTACCTACCTGCATTTTCCCTCCCACCCACCCCTTTTGCATGCATTTCCGGGTTGGTACAGTGCCACGTCAGCAGTGCCACGTCAGCAGTGCCACGTCAGCAACAGTGCCACATCAGCAGTGCCACGTCAGCAACAGAGTCATGTCAGCAGTGCCACGTCAGCAACAGTGCCACGTCAGCAGTGCCACAGTGCCTAGTCAGCAGTACCCCGCCACCATGACGGGCTCAGCTCTGGGCATGCCAGGCCAACTGGCCAGCGAGTCCATTGCCGAGTACAAACAGCGGTTCCAGACTCAGCTCGCACTAATTGAGGCTGAGGAACAGCGCCAGCTGGCAGCCGAGGCTGTCCGCCTACAGGCTGAAGCAGCGGCAACAGCTGAGAAGCAGCGACTTCAGGCCGAAGCAGACGCAGATACCCAGGCACGCCGCAAGGAGGCCCAGGATCTGCTACAGCGGCATGAGGCCACCAGCATCGAAAAACTCAAGTATTGGCACTTTGAACCATCCGAGGAGCACGACGACGCGACACCGGAGGAGCAGCACAGGGAATTCATGGCCAAACTCGTGACTCGGTTGGTCTACACTTGTAACCACCTGCAGTCCAAGCTGGCGAATATGCAGCGGGCCATGTGGAACCATAAGGCTCAGCAAGAGGATGCAGCACGGACACTTGATTCCCATGTACAGGACTTGGAGCAAACTGCACCAAGACCAGAAGCTGGCGAGTCCAGCAGTGCACCCTCTGCCCGCCAACTGGAGGAACGCGTCGACCACGTCGTCGCAATGCTCGGCGACATCAGCACCTTCGCTGCGCCAACCACCATCAGCAAACAGTTGGACACCTTGAAGACCGAGGTTGAGCAACTGCAGCTGCCTGACAAGGATGGCAACAGCACAACGCATTATAAGATGCCAACTTTCCAAATTGAGAAGTTCGATGACTACACGCATCAAGACCCGGTCCTCTGGTGGGAAGGCTTTACGACGCAACTTCGGATTCTGTTCGTCGCCAAGCACGTGTACATCGGCGCCCTGTTTCTCAACTCAAAGGGCGGATGCCAGATCTGGTTAAGCCACCTGGCATCCGTCCACGGCGTCGACGTTGCAGATCTGAAAGACAAGATCTCATGGGAAGCGTTAACACGGCTATGAAAGAAGCGGTTCATCGTGGACGACGCGCCAGCACTCGCCATCAACCGTCTCTTCGCCATGACACAAGGCAACACAACAACACGTGAGTGGCTCACGGAATGGAAGAAGATCGCGGCAACGCCCGATCTTGACTTACCATTTTCACATCTACGCCGTGAGTTCTACAACCGGTCATGTACCGCATTGAGCCTTGCACTTGGTGATCGCGAGCAATATGCAACCTTCGCTGAAATCATTGACAAGGTGAGGGAGATCATCAAGACCAACAGGGCGGCTGCACATGAGAAGTCAACATGGCAGCCAACCTATGTGGAGAAGGTGAAAACTGGTCCACGACCGCAGCATGTCCCTGCAGTCCAATCGGACAACATTGTGGAAGACCCGACCGGAGATCAGGTGGTTGCTGTCCAGCCGCGAAGCAACAACAATAGCCCGAGGAAACGGGAAGGCGAAAACCGCATCGCCGGCCGGAAACGGACAGCCAGCATCATGGGTCAAGTTTCACTTGACCGAGGCGGAATACAAGTGGCGCGACCACTACGGCTGCTGCTATTGGTGCAACAACACCAAGCACAAGACCTCCCAATGCCCGGATCAAGGCAAGGAGGATGTTCGGCCTCGTATCAACTCGGGAAACTGAGTTGAGCAGGAGGTGAGGCGACTCCACCTCCCACTCCGCCAGATTCGGCCGCCTTGCTAGCGACCTCCTACACATCTGGGGAGGATGCGAATGTCGTAAGTCCTCGGTACACTTATGTTGTTCACTTGGTCCCACCGTTGGACCAACTGCTCCACGTGCAACAATCTACCGCATGCACAGTTTCATCACCATCGGCAACCGATTCGGCAGCTTTGCCGCCATCTATCGCCGGGAATTCAACGTCATGATCAAGACTTGAAGAGCTCGACCCGTTGACGTTCGCGGACTTCCAATGGATGCCCGTTCCCCCGACCGGTCGATTGCCGAAACCGCATTGCAATGTGCTCATGGCACAATTGCGGGATTACTTGCACACTGCAGTACCAACTCCGCTGATGGACGCCGGAGTAGAGGTTGTCGACCTTCACACGTACATTGCGAAGATCGACCGCGAGTTCAAGACACAACGGGACGACGACATCGACGCACCATTGTTATATGTACGCATTCAGATCGGAGAGGCGACCTGCAATGCTTTGATCGGTTGCGGAGCATCTCGCAACTACATGAGTCAGGACTTTATGGTACGCGCCGGCCTTGGCCCACGCGTCCGGAGGAAGTCCCAGCCGACGCAAGTCACATTGGCAGAGAGTCACATGCACAAGTCAATCGACCGGTGCATTGATGCCGTCCCCGTGTACTTTGCCCCGCATGCAAGCAAGGCGGTGTCCTTTGATATATTGGACACCAAATTCGACATGATCTTGGGCATGTCATGGCTGCGAAGCGTGGATCACCTGGTGAACTTCTACCACCGCACCGTTCACATTCGTGATCGGAACGGAGTACTAGTCCCATGCACGGTGCCTCTTCCTCATCCTTCGATCAGTTGCCACGTGGTGTCCGCAGCAAGCATGCGAGCTTCCATCATCAGAGACGACATCGAGGAGATGGGGGTGTGTTTTCTCCACGCCCTCCCTCCCCATGACGCTTCATCGACGGACTCATCTTCGGACCCACGCATCACCGACCTTTTCGACGCCTACGGCAACGTGTTCGAAGGACCGCACGGAGTAGTACCGGATCGGCCCATCCGCCACGAGATCATCCTCGAGGACGGGGCTGTACCTCCACGCGGTTGCATCTACCGAATGAGCGAGAAAGAGTTAAGTGTGCTACGGGCACAACTCGACGACCTTCTAGAGAAAGGCTGGATTCGGCCTAGCTCATCGCCATACGGTGCTCCTGTTCTCTTCGTCCGGAAGAAGAACAAGGATTTGCGGTTGTGCATCGATTATCGCAAGCTCAACGCGCAAACGGTTAGAAACGCCAGCCCTCTTCCGCACATCGACAACCTCCTCGAACGGCTGGGCAGCGCCAAGTTCTTCTCCAAGCTTGACCCTCAAGTCGGGATATCACCAACTCGAGATTCGGCAGGAGGACCGTTACAAAACGGCGTTTAAAACGCGATATGGGCATTTCGAATGGCTGGTTATGCTATTTGGCCTTATGAATGCCCCGACCACTTTCCAAGCGGCTATGACAATGGAGTTCCGACACATGCTAGATCGATACGTACTTATCTACCTCGACAACATCCTGGTGTACAGCCGGAGTTTGGACGAGCATGTGGAACACCTGCGCACCGTTTTGGAGTGGCTACGACAAGCCAAGTACAAAGCCAACCGCAACAAGTGCGAATTCGCGCGGCAAGAGCTGGAGTACTTGGGACATTATGCGACGCCGCAAGGCATCCGCCCGCTTGCAGACAAGATCGAGGCCCTACGCGTATGGCCCGAGCCCACCAACACCACGGACGTTCGTTCATTCATGGGATTGGCAGGTTATTATCAGTGATTCATCACCGAGTACTCAAGGATTGCTGCACCTATGACGAGATTACAATCGCCAAAGGTGCCATTCGTATTCGATGACGACGCACACCGGTCATTCCAAGCACTTAAGACGGCCATGCTCATGGTACCTGTCCTTAGCATCTATGACCCCACCCTGCCTACGAGAGTGACAACTGACGCTTCCGRCTATGGCATTGGGGCAGTCTTGGAACAACACGACGGCGACGACTGGCACCCTGTGGAGTATTTCAGCCACAAAGTGCCTCCCATCAACTCGCTTGATGATGCAAGGAAGAAGGAGCTGCTCGCGTTCGTGATGGCTCTCAAGCGATGGCGGCACTTCCTCCTTGGGCGTCGTAGGTTCACATGGGTCACGGACAACAACCCATTGACCTACTACAAGACGCAGGATACGATGAGCAGCACGATCGAACGATGGATGTACTTCATCGACCAATTTGACTTCACACTGAAACATCTTCCCGGCCTCTCCAATCACGCAGCAGATGCACTCTCGCGAAGACCCGATCTTTGCACCATGACACACCATGCCTTCGCATTCGACGAGGAACTCCAGCGACACTTCATCCGGGGATATCAGTCGGATCCGGACTTCGCCACGTTGTATGCGCAGCTATCTTCGGATCMCCCGCCGGCCAGCCACTATCGCATTGCCGATGGGTACTTGCTCCTCCACTCGAGAGGCAAGGACTTATTGTGTGTCCCACGAGACCGTCGTCTTCGGACTCGCCTTTTCGGGGAGTACCATGACTCGCGACTCGCCGGCCATTTTGGAGCTTACCGCACTATTGCACGGCCTCGACAACGATTCCGATGGCCCGACCTCATGACCGATGTCACTCGGTATTGCGACTCTTGTGAAGTTTGCCGACGAAGCAAGCCCCGCAATCGCAACCCCTACGGTGAGTTGCACCCGATGCCTATCCCACGGGAACCCGGCCTCTCCATTGCCATGGATGTCACCGGACCATTTCCCCGCGATCGCCTCGGGCATGACGACATCCTCACTGGACCGTTTGAGTAAGTATGCGCGTTTTCTCCCTTGCATGTACTACTTCACGGCTCCTGAGCTGGCACACCTCTTGCACACCGGCTGGATTTGCGGCCACGATGTACTGGAAGACATAGTCAGCGACCACGCCACTCGCTTCATGTCGGCATTTTGGACTGCTCTCATGTAGGAGTCCGGCACGAAGATGAAACCAAGTTCGGCTCGGCATCCACAAACGGACGGGCAAATGGAGCGGGCACATCAAACCGCTCAAATGATGCTTCGTACGCTCATCCGTCCGGACCAGAAAGATTGGGTTGACCGCCTCCCCGACATCGAGTTCGCCTACGACACTTCGGTGCACCCGGCGATCGGCGTGACTCCATTCGAGTTGCACCACGGTGGACGGAAAGGCCGTATCTTCGCCGACCTTCTCCTCCCACGACCAGCCGACATCAACGCCGCTTGCTCTCCCGCTTCCATCCGGAAGTACAGGGAATTGCTGGCTCAAGCCCGCGCGAACATGCAAAAGGCTCAAGTCCGCATGCAGCAGCAAGACAACAGGCGTCGTGTGCCATGTCCCATCCGCGCCGGTGATCTGGTTTGGGTCTCCGCGGAAGAGTTTGCACTGGAATAGGATGTTTCACGCAAACTGCTTCCCAAGTGGTTTGGACCATGGCCCGTTGTAGGGGCCGTACCCTGAAGGACTTTCGAGCCTAAGTCGACCCCACTGCGGGTCCCAGTTGGCTCGACCCGCCCACGCTCATGCTCAGGGCGCGGGTCATTCGTCCCAGGGGCACCCCCACCTAGTGCTTTGAGATGRATGGGGATGGGCCTTTTGCGAGAGGGCYTTACATTGGGGGATGTAGCTYCRCTCTCGATGGTAGCTCTTTGGYCACTCGWGGYGTTTTCTCGATTCATTTGAGTCTGACCAGGCAATTGCTCCTTCCAATACGCAGGCAGTCCAGGGGGTTCGTTGAGGGCTCATCTTCTTTTCGTGTGTAGGCCAAGCGTCATCCATTGGACCACACACCTTTTCACTAAGTGTTGGGATCCCAGGTGGTTTCAAGGGCATCCTCGGGGTGCAACATCGTCGCCCGACCCCTAGCCCCTATAATTTTTTTTGCTTACAGCGTCGGTCTAGCATTCACATCATCCATGGATGCCCTTAGTCTTTTCGGGCCGGCAAGCCGCACACAAGAGAGTCACCCCATTCATTCATCACATAAGCCACACCACGCCATCCATCATTCATCCAAGCATCCAACCCCCGGACCTGTCCCATTCATGCTAAACCTATGTCCTTCCCTTGCCGATCCTCCAGCTGGATCCAATCGCGCTCAAAGACCATCCCGTGCCACTCACCTGCGCAAGGCCACACAAAGCAAAGAGCAATTCCAATCCCCATTGGGGTCAACACATCGCCCCTTCCCACAAGCCTAAGTCTTCCTTTCACTTCCGGTTCCATTATGAGTTCCCTTTCCTTCCCGCAAGCAAGCCACACGAACCCCTTAGTCATGCAGTCGAGGAAGATGGTTGAGTCAAACTGACCTTGTTGCAAAAGTAGCACGCCTTTTTTTTGCTTTCACAATTGTTCTCAATAGCCTTGTATCCTTTCCCTCTTGGTGGCACAAGGGACCGGCAACCCTTCCCTTGCCCCCGCTTTCCACCAAGTGAGGATCGGGTTCCTCTCCGTTCGTTCCCTGGCAATGTAACAGGTGAGGGTAGAGGTTACTCACATGCCATGGAGGGGGAGGGGTGACGGAAGGTTTAGGGGTTAAAGAGTTTTGAAGGAATGAAGGAAGACGGAGGGAGAGGGGGAGGGAAAGACAGAGAGAGATGGGGAGAGAGAGAGAGAGAGAGAGAGTGAGGGAGAGAGAGGGAGAGAGAAAGGGTGACAAGAAGCTTCACATCCTAATCGACCTTGCTCATTGACTTACCCTAACCGATCCTGTCCGGGGTCCCGCACTTTCCCCTTGCGACCCCCTAAGACTTTCGGGTGGACGGGTGCGGGTGACCGGGGGAGAAGAAGGGTTGGAGATGGCCGGCTATGGTGGACGGGTGTGGGTGATGGAGGAGGAAGAAGGGCTGGCGGTGGTTGGTCATGGTGGACGGGCGTGGGTGACGGAGGAGGGAGAAGGGTTGAGAGTGGCCTGCTATGGTGGACGGGTGTGGGTGATGGAGGAAGGAGAAGGGTTGGGGGTGGTCGGCTATGGTGGACGGGTGTGGGTGAGGGACGAGGAAGAAAGTTGGAGGTGGTCGGCTATGGAGAACGGGTGTGGGTGATGGACGAGGAAGAAGGGTTAGAGGTGGTTGGCTATGGTGGACGGGTGGGGGTGATGGAGGAAGGGGAAGGGTTGGGGGCGTCCGGCTATGGTGGATGAGTGTAGGTGATGGAGGCTGAAGAAGGGCCGGGGTGTTCGGCTATGGTGGATGGGTGTAGGTGATGGAGGTTGAAGAACGGTCGGGGTGCCCGGCTATGGTGAATGGGTGTAGGTGACGGAGGTTGAAGAAGGGTCGAGATGCCCGGCTATGGTGGATGGAGGTAGGTGATGGAGGAGGGAGGAGAGTCGGAGTGTCCGGCTATGGTGGATGAAGGTAGGTGATGGAGGAGGAAGGAGGGTTGGGGCGTCCGGCTATGGCGG
>BFEA01000560.1:362368-382834 GCA_003427395.1 Chara braunii | reverse complement strand
TCTCTCACTCCTTTCCCTCAAGGTATGGCAGGCTCCTACCTCTAAGGCTGTGGAGTCCTTCCCTCTAGAAGGGCTAAGGGGACCCCTTTTCAGCCTCTCCTCCTACATCACAGCCTGAGGGCTATGGCGGACCACTCTCCTTGGTCTCTCCTAGCCTCTAGGCCCTCTCCCCCAACTCCGCCACCATAGCCAGGCTCCAGGCTAGCTCCGGCTCCCTCTCCCTTGCTTGCTCTTACTAGAATGCTCTCACGGACTCATTCCGGCAGCATGGGCTCCTCTCACGTTCAAATGAGAGTGGCGGCCTGCACCCTCAGCTTATGTAGGCTGAAACTGGTGCACCGCCCACCCTCTAGGCCTCCCCAAGTGCCCCTAGGTGGAGCGAGGTACCCACAAGGCCAAATTTCCGGTTTTGGCCTACCTGGAGGTACCTGGGCCTCATTTTGGCCAGGTACATGCAGTCCCAGAGGCTGGTACCCTCTCGGAATACCCCTTTGCCTACCCCGGCCTCTTTTTACTTCAAAAGTGCTGCCTTTTTGGGGTACCCTTTCCCAAAATGCAGCCTTTACTAAAATTTGAGGGCCTCTAGGCCCATTTTTCGTCTTTTTCTTAGCCTAGGCCTCCCTTGGGTAAGCCGTTGCTTTTTCCAAGTGGCGGCACAGATCTCAGCCTTAGATCTGTCTGTGATCCATGGTCCTCATAATTCCAAGCTGCTCCAAGCTCTCCCTAGTTCAAATTGAAGCTCCTACTTCCAATTTTTCAACTTTCTGATGTATCTGGCCCAAACCTTGGGCCAAATACTCCGTTTTGTCTCTTTCCTCTCTTTGTTTTCCCTCCATTTTGCTGCCAACTCATTTCGGAGCTAGCCGTTTTGTGTCACCCTACAAAAAACGGCTAGATCTCCTCCTCCACAAGATCAGATTTCAGATCTATGGCCCAAAAAAGAGCCGGCCAACTCACATCAGCATTTTTCTTTGTTTTTGTTGCCAAAATTCAGATATTGCAGAGATAATGCCCCAAGGGCCTTATCTCTGCAATCCGGACTGCACTCCTAGGATCTAGGAGGGATGAGGTCATCATTGAGACCTGCCAGTCCCTACCACTGCAGTCCCAATCTGGCGGCACATTTTCCTCCACTCATTCCTCCTCYTTTGTCTCATTCTCCCTTCTTTTTMTCCCCKTTTTCCCTCCTTTTTCCTTTATTGCTGTTGGGACAAGTGTCCAACARCTATTTCTCTTCTTTCWGGMTGTTGGGCCTCCCCCAAGSTCTGATTTTGCAGCCGGCACATGGCCGTTGCACCTCGGACTGCAGTGATGGCACCCCCAAGGCCAAAGGGGGCTCCTTTTGGCTGCCACCACTTCCGGTTCGAGGCCTCATGGCTCCGATTTTCTATGGCCAGCCTTTTTCTCCACGCGGGGTCCTTGGAACTCCGCTTTACTTGGCCTGGCTGGTCCTGGAATATCCCGGACTGCCGGCCGGCCCCCTTACCGCCGCTACTCCTCCCTTTCTTCCCCTTCGACACCCCCCTGCTGGTGCCTAACGCGGCGATGTTTAGTATTTTCGTCCGTGTCCCCGACTCGGACGGCGCCGCCCATCTGGCATTATTATTTTTATCGCTGTCGCACCTGGTCCAAGGTCCCCTTGGGGTATCCTAAGTCTCCTCCACCTTCCCCGTGTCACATCCGCATCTCCCGTCCTGTCGGCAAACTCTTGCCAGCTCCCGCTTCCTTCTCATTTTTTTATTATTCCTGATCCGTCCCCTTTTCGCGGCGTCACCCCGGTCGACGGCCCGCTTTCACGCGTCCTTCTCCTTGAGTCGGTTGCCAGTTGCTCCGTTGGCAGCTCCGACCTCCAGTCCCGTCGGCTGCTCCGGACATTCTTTTTCCGTCGATACCCAATCTGCCAGTGGTTCCGCTGGTGCCGCCATTTTGTCTGGGCCCAGGTGGTCCCTGGTACTTCGGCCCGCCTGCAATACGTCTATCCCTTGGTCTTACGCAGTCCCCGACACCTTGCCCTGCCGGTACCGCCCCGTCCTTCGACCCCACGTGGTCCCCGACACTTTGCCCCGCCGGCACGACCCCTCTTCTTAGCCCCCTGTGACCCCCGACACTATTGCCGCACCTGTACCATGTCTTTTCCTTGGGCTCCTGACGTCCTTCCACCTTACGGCGATCGCTGCTCCCCATACCTCTCGCGTCCCGCACGCTGTTCCGCTCCGGATGTCGACTCTCACCTAACCTGCAGCCTCCTTGGCCCTCTTGCCGCTACGTCTTGGCGGCCCATCTGGTCAGGTCCTCTTTTTCCTTGTGCCGGCACCTTGCGTCTTAATTCCCCTCCCCGTTTCTTCTCTCTCCCTGCCACGTGCCTCCTACGCCGCTACTTTTTACTGGTTTTCTGGTGGTCCTCTGCCAGTCCTGTTTTCGTCCATGCCTCCTCACTTCGGGGGTCTCGACGATTTCGGGCAGCCTCGAGCTCCCTAGTGCCTGCGCTCACGCTCCCAGCTCTTTCCGCACTATTGCCCGGTTTTCTCTACCGTGCACAAATCTGCCATATACGGTCTCTCGAGTGATGGGAATTCATTCGGGACTCGCCAGTCCCCACACATTCCCCCCACTCATTCGCGATGTCCTCATCGCGCACCAATCCATAGTTAGTGGGGGGGTTTGGGGCGATAGACAGGCGGGGAAGGAGGGGGGGAGGGGTGAGATGGGTAGTTAGTTTGCCAGGGTACTTTGTGTCCTTTTTCCTTTCCTTCCTTGGGGTTTTTCTTTAGTTTCCGCCCCTTGGGGTGGAGGGGGGGGGTATGGGGGGGTCAGGGTTCTGTTTTCGGGCTTCCTTTGGATTGCGTAATGTCCCCAAGCTCAATAATGTCTTTGTATTGAGCGCGTAACACTCTCTATGCATCAACGTCCGTCTCACAGCTGTATCTCTTTCTCACTGGAACTCCCAAATACTTGAGGGCCTTCCCACAACCTTTAGTATCGTTCCACACGGGAGGGAACGACACGCCCATCACCCTCCCCGGGACCGAGGCAGCATCATCCTTTGGGGGGGGTCCGACAATAGACATGTCTTACAGTTAGTTTTTCATTGTACGTTATTTCTCACTCTCGACAATGTCTTGAAGGTTGCATTCGTAATCTCAAATCATTCTTCCCATTTTATTGAGAAAACATTCTCGAGCGGAACCTTTTGGTTTCGATGCATTTTCCCAGATTGCTTTCTCCGGCTTTTCTCAGGTCCTGCCAATTCTGCATGCATCTCACCCCCTTTTTCCTTTCTTGTTTCTTTACTTGGTTGGCGTGTCAGTTGGCTCATTCCTCATACCTCTCTCTTCTTAGACCTCTTATCAAGCCTTCTCCTCAAGTCCATGCAATACCAATTACTTGCCCATTCTCGTCCTGCTTGGTCCATACAAAGTTAATCATGCCAATCTTTTCCTTCCCAATCATCCTGCCAGGCTCATTTCTTGGGCTCATACCAACCGCTTGCTCAAGTCTTTTCTGCTCTAGGCACCCCGCCAGGCCCCCCCTTTTCTTAGGCCCATGCAAAACCCAAATACAGGTATTTTTCCATGCGTATTTATTGGTAGATGGCACGCCTTCCCCCCACTCAAAATGCGATGTCCCCATCGCACGACTGGTTCGCACTCGGAGGTACGCAGACCTTTGGCCCGCCGACCGCAAGTCAAGGATACAAGCTCGTCCACATCACAAAAGAAAGGGTGATCAGTCCTTCCCCGATGGACGACGCCTCATCCTTCTACCCGGTCCGACCTTTCTTCTCTTACGTGGCGAGCACCGATACCAAGGTTCCACCTCACGTCTGTTAGGCAGGTCCAATCCAAGCCTTCCAGGGCCTCGTCTAGCCGTAAGAGCGTTCCTCGCGAATCGTTCCTCCCGAGTGATGGTTTTCTGGATTCCGGCCTCTTCCTTTCAAGAGAGTTGGGGCTCTCGATCAGTTCGCGAGTGCAGCTACGAAGACCTCGCAATTAGTCCCGAAACGGTTGTAATGTTCCGGCAGGGCAGTGTCAATGCCCCGTGGTGGCCGCGGACTCCACCCGGTACTCCGCCAAGCCTCTCCCCTTGGACATTGCCGCCCAACTTAGCGCAGGCAGCCGTGGTTCGGCCCAAATGGCCATGCCACCCCTCTATGACATGGCGTGTGGTTGGAGAGTAGCAAAATAGACTAGATGAGAATGGCTTTCCTGCCCATTTGGCTCTCTCACCCTTTGACGTTCAGGCATTCAACAGGAGGCGCAGTTGAAACTCCCCGATTAGAGTTCATTGTCGGAGGTGGTTCCGGACGTCCCGCACCGGTCCAGGTGGTAGGTGCCTTAGTCCTTTAACCCTCATCCTCTTACAAGAGGAACAGGTCGCGCTGAGACTTTTTCCCTCACGGAGATAGAGGTCTTTGGGGTCGCGGTGCATGCACCGGTATCCCCCGCTTGCTGAGGCCAAAGACTAGAAAAGACGAGATCCATTTCAATGCCATTTCCAAGTCCATTTCAAGTTGCCTAGGGTCCCCTGCTTATGCAATGCAATTTCCAAATCTCAATCCAGTTCCAATGCTCCGTCTCATTCCCATAGTCGATCTCGTTCCAATGCTCAATCCAATTCCAGGGCTCAATCCAATTCCAATGCTCAATCCAATATCTCTTCCAAGGCTGAGTCCAATATCTTTTCCAAGGCTGAGTTCTTCCAATCTCTTTTCCAAAGCTCAACTTTTCCAATTCCATGCATCACAAGCAGCCATGCAAGGGGACCCCAGTGCCAATTCCAAAGAGTGACCCTTATCAGGGGCCACTCCGAACAACCTGGTTAGGGTCGTTCTTTCAATTTCAAAGTCGAACAGCCTGGTTAGGGCCATTCTTATCCATTGCAATCGGACAGTCTGGTTAGGACCATCCTTATCTCTTTCAATTGGGCAGCCTGATTAGGGCCATCCTTGTCCATTTCAATGTTAGCGCCCGAGGGGGTGGGCCTCGAGGACACGGATCCTATCTCGTCTCGGGGCTTAGAAGGCGGCCATCGTCTTGGGTTTTTACGCATGCTTCTTCCTTTCCTCATGCCTTTTGTCATACTTACATCCATCCATACATCGGACTTATCGTCTAGTACTCAAGTTGAGGCTCGCGGCCCTAAGCAGCACTAGCCCGCCCGGCCGTTCAACCATTACAAGGCATGCTGGTTCATTTCAATGTTCCTTCCGCTCTTCCGGCTTCTCATAACATCTCAATGCTCTGGACTTGTCTGGGATAAGTTGGATTAGGCTCCTAGGGAAGAGGATGCCTCTTTACCCGTAGGTCCCCTAACCTCTCACAGGGACTCGTGCAATGACTCATTCAGTCCTAGATACACGATTTTAAAGGAAAAACTCTCGCCATGACTGCATCTTCCATTGTTCAAGAGTTCACATGCCCCTGCCTATTTCCTTGAGGCAAAGTCGATCATCCCCAAAGTCTGTTTGTTACTGCCAGAAAGAGCTCACATTTCCCCCCCCCCAAAGAGGCGAATACTTATACAAAGTAGCACAAGCCTCCCAACCCCCACTAATTTCCTGGATCCAAAGAAAGTAGTTTCATTACAGTCCTTCAAAAAGGAGGAGACAAAGTTCGAATGCAACGACAACATTACAGACTTGTCTCATCTAGGTGCCCCTTGCTTTCCCCTTGCTCACTCTTAGCCAAAGCCACCCATTATAGTTCTATATCTAAATGCACTGATTCTCATGTGTTTTTCCCGAAGAAGCAAGGACATATAAGAAGTATCGCCCATTGCCCAGTCCTTAGTCAAAAAGTTGTCTCATTTCAATCCATTCAGCAGAATTCAAATGCGGAATTCAAAACGGCAGTTGTACCTGCCCAGGTACCAACCCTTCCCAATTTCCAGCTACCCCCCCATTGCGTCTGCTATTCCCCTAATGTCCAGGTGGCCTGCGTCGGACCTCCTCCCTTGCACGGTCCTCCGATTCGTGCTGCATTAGCCTCTTTATCGCCTGCAAGTAAATGAGAGTCTCTTCTGAGAAAAATGTTGTTGGGGATATATCCTGTCCCCTGCGCAGCTTTTCCCTTGCCTTCATTATCCATTGATATCGCAAGATAGCGCCCCATTGATCAAACCAATCGCTGAACTCATCCCCGAACTCCTCTATCCATTTATCCTCCTTTTCACCCGGTTCCTCCCCTCTTCCCCGTTCCTCTCTGGTGGGCGTTGTTACTTCCTATTCTTCTTCATCGCTAGTAAGGTCGATGAACTCAACGGGGTCATTCTCCCCCGGCCGCTGTCCCTGCTCTGGGTTCTCCTCCTCCAACCTTGGCCTTTTCCCCGGGTTCCTCTCTTCCTCGCTGTTGGTATCGCTTTCGGAGGGGAGGACTATTGGCTCCCCCTCCCTTGGTGGTGAAGGTCCCCTAGTCCCTTGCTTTCTTCCTCCCCTGTTCACAACCAGGTTGTCATCGAACCCCACATATAACTTCCTCTTCCTGGAGCTTGATTCCCCGGCCTGCCTCGATGACTGTCCCTCATTAGGCCTATTGATGGCGTTGCTGTCATTCTCATTTCCAAACTCCATTTTGCCGTTTGCTGTTTTCTCCTTGCGCGGTCCTGTTCATGCATATCAGTTGTTGCAACCCCTCATACACACGCATTCCCTTCCACTCCCATTCGCAGCTTTGGAGGCTTCCCTAGAACCCTTGTTTGCCCCCATGTAGTTGGTAGTCCCATTATCCCTTAGGACTCTCAGCACAATGTCCCAACACATAAGTACCCCATGTAGATAGTCCACATCATCACCCCACAAAAACTATGGTACATTGTCCCAACACATCGGTGCCCCATGTAGGCAGTCCACAGC
Source organism: Chara braunii (assembly GCA_003427395.1). Lineage (NCBI taxonomy): Eukaryota > Viridiplantae > Streptophyta > Charophyceae > Charales > Characeae > Chara > Chara braunii. The sequence continues at coordinate 375,984 of BFEA01000560.1, read as the reverse complement.
CTCACCCCACAAAAACTATGGTACGTCCCGTGTTCCCAAGCCCAGTCACAGTCAGCCCAGGCAGTCTCCCCACGTTCCACAAAAAACAAGACACGCAAAAGAACAATCCCTGTGGTCATGATCACTCCCACAGGGAGGCGGTCTAGAACTCATAGCCAGTTTCCTGCCTTTCAGATTGTCAATTCCCCACTTTCCCTGTCCTGAGCTTCTTGTAACCATTGTTCCACCGGATCCCTGCTAAAAGATCGGGTTAATCTCTGCCCCGGAAATGGTCCTCTTATGCTAGTACCATCAAGATCCTCAAGTTCGAACGCATTCAGTCCCACCCGTTTAGCAATCATGTAAGGCCCTTTGAATCTCTTCCCCAGCTGCCCAGACCATGAGCTTTCAAGGGCCGAGTTTCTAACTAGCACGTTCTCCCCCACTTGGAGTGGCTCCTTCCGAATGTTCTTGACCTGATCCCACCTTGCTTTGTCCTTCATTTGGCTATCCGTTACACGGTTGACTACTTCCTCCAGTGCTTCCTCATTCCTGGCGACCTGCTGGCAACGTGTAGTGATTAACTCTTTCGTGGTCAGGTGCGGATTATCGTCTAATCTGTTCCAGGTAGGGATGAGGGCCTCCACTGGGAAGTCAATCTCCCTTTCGTACCATAGCTCTGCTGGGATGCATCCCGTCGTTCTCTTTGGTGTCATGTTCTCAGCGAAGACTGCCTGCTTAAGGTACCGTGGCCAGCTTCCCAAGTTGTCTGCTGCAAGTTTAGCGATTGTGTTTTTTAAGGTCCGGTGCCCCCTTTCTACTGGTGCATTTGCCTCGGGGTGATAGGGCTCAGTGATCTTGATTGGTACGCACAGTGCCTTAAGCCTGCTCAACACCTCCTGGTTAACGAATTTTGTCCCATTGTCTGCTATAAACCTGCGCATGAAGGGGTGTCTTAAGTAGAAATCTTCCACCCAATCAGCCACTGCTTTCCCTGTCTTCCTCTTGAGAGCTACGGCCTCTACATAACCACTGAGATTGTCCCTCGCATCCAGGATGTACCTGAACCCATCCGTCGATACGGGCATGACCGCAAGATCAAGGTGAACAAGGTGGCCGGGTCCCAGTACCCGTGTGGGTCTAAGTGGCTCGTAAATTCGCACGGAGCTCCATTCTTGGCATATCAAACACGTCTGACAGTACGTCGCGACCATGCCTGCCATTCCTGGCCAGAAGTACAGGGGCACGATCTTTGCAAGTGTCCCCTCAGACGACCGGTTACCTCCAACTAGCCCATCATGCATTGCCTGAATTACGTCCAGCTGCCTGGACCTCCCACAAACGACACGTCTAGGCATCATCCCTTCCTCTTTCTTGAACAGCTGGTCGTTTCTTAGGACATACGTTTCGACTTCCTCCCTTGCCTTGGGACTAACTTCCGTGGGCTGTTTGTTCCCTACAAGCATCAGGTCGATTTCTCTAAAGACGCCCTCGTACATCTGTATGAGGAAGAATTCTTGTTCCTTCTGATCCGTACCCTGCTCCTCCCGGGTCTGGTTGACTAGGTACTGGCACTCCTTCTGTGCCCAAGTTTTGGCCAACGTCATCACGGCGTCCCCTCCCCCTTCCACGGCCATTGCCATCAGTTCCTCTCTGGTCCCTAAATCTGCTCCCCAAGAGTCATTTTCCTCTTTGCGTCTAACTGTGGTGGCTGGTCCTTCCCTGAGTTCTGCAACTACCGCAGGTGTGCCCTTTTCCAAAGTCTGAATCAGCAGCTGACCCGTTGTAAGTGTTGCGTCGGCCATTTCGTTATCCACCACAAAGTCCCCCCTTCGTAATCTAGGAAGGCGTCAATTGGTTCCACGTCCTCTATTCCCTTTGGCGTGATGCATACCCTACTCAGCCCGTCTGCCCTGTTGCGAAGCCCCGCGATCCACTCGACCTTGTAGTCGAACTGCCATATGAAGCCTATCCATCTGCCGACGGTCGGATCTATAGGCTTGTAATTCTTCAGTGCCCCGGCAACATTGGTGGGATCAATCCTTAAGGTGAATCGCCTCCCGAAAAGATATGCCTGGAAGGTCTTTAGGCAATGTAGGATGGCTAAGACCTCCTTCTTGAACTGCGAGTACCGCCGTTCTGCTGAATTCAAGGTCCTACTCTCAAATCTGATTGGTCTTTCCTTGCCCTCCTCGCTTTTCTGTATCAATTCGCCTCCTACTGCCATTGGGCCACCGTTTGTCTCTAGGATGAAGGGTCGTCCTACTTCGTCATTGAAGCAGGGTGCTGCTAAGATAACCTACTCGGACGACAGGATGTCTTTCAAGGTCTGGGCTGCCTCTTCCCTGTCCTCGGTCCAATCCATGGTGCCACCCTCCCTAATCATCGCGCGGATAGGTTATGCTATCTTTGCGAAACCCTTTATGAAGATCCTCCAGAATCCAACCACCCCTAGGAAGGCTGGTACTCCCGTCGTAGTACGTAGGGGTGTCGGCCATTGAGAGATCTTATCTGTCTTTGCTGGGTTGGGTCTCCTCCCATAGGCCCCACAGCGAAATCCCAGTATAGTTACCTCCGGGACAGCCAGGAGACTTTTCGGCCCACTTGCGGTAATATTATAGATTAAGAACCGCTGTAGGAGATCCTTGATATCCTGCAGGTGATCCCAGATAAATTTTCGCACACCTGGCTCGACCTTCGTCTCGTCTTTGTACCTTGCGCCTTTTACGGGGTTATCATCTATGTATGGCTCGCACTTTTCTGGAAACATATCGCCTGTGACGGCGAGCATCCTCCTCTGCGCCTCTGCTACCGCATTTGTGAAACCCATAGGGGTCACTTGCATCTGCAACTGTCCTACGGGGGTGTGCATTGCGGTGTACGGTCTATCCCTCGCATCGAGTGGCAGCTGATCATATCCTGAGTACAAGTCTACCAGGGAGTAAATGCTCCGCCCCGCATGAGATTCTGCCAGCAAGTCGGCCTGTGGAAGCGAGCCTGCGTCCCTAATTGTTACCGCATTGAGCTTCTGCAGGTCCTGGATCCACCTAAGCGTCTTATTGGGCTTCCTGAACACGAACCACTTGTTCGCGTAGGGGGATGCGGTGGGTTTAGCCATGGAAGAATCTATCTTGGCTCTAAGTAGGTCGATGACTTCCGCTGCTATCCCAAACTCATAGGCGGAACCTTTATCATTCCAACACTCGTGCTGTACGGTGTGGATCCTGACAGGGGGAACTAGCTTTGTGTCCAATCGCCCTTTCTGATAATCGTTGAAAGCGAAGACTAAATGAAACTCCTGACATGTCTTTCTTATCATCTGAGTTTCTTCCGGTGTTAGGAACCCTTCCACTCCTATTTTCATGGTATCTGCTACGTCCTCTGGTATATGGTGACCTTCCATTGAGCGTCTCTCCCTTATAACCCGTAGGATCTCCTCTTCTTTTTCCATGGCCTCTTCCCTAGATGTTTCTATTAGGATCGAGACCGGCTTGGCCTTCTTCCCTACGTGTTTGTATTTTCGCACACTGCCTCTGGGATCGTTCTCCTAAAAAATGAACGGTTGGGATCGGCCTTGCTTCCTCCAAAGGGCGGGGCTGGATGCTGAACAGTTTCCCATTCAGACAGTAGCCCTTTCGGACCCCATCCTCGAATCTGGTAAGCGCTACGGGGTCCAGCCCCACTTTGTGGTACTTGATGGCCTTAACGAGTTGTAATAGATCTGGGACTTCAAGCACCACCTCCGTCGTTTCATTCCGACCTTCCTTTGGTTTGGGCAGGCTGGCCCCAAGTTCGACTTTCGACTCTTTTTCTGCCACCATAACTTCCAGGGCCTCGTCTTCTTGCTTCCTCTTCTTCTGGGGTAAACCCATTTTAATCCATTCCTTTTTACTAAACGCTTCCTCAATCATAATTTCTACCCTTTCCCTCATGCCTTGCATTCGTGCGAATGCGCCCTTTCGTGCGCTTTCTTCAAATGTCGGTGACCAGGTTGCCAATTTACCCCTGTGAGGGTCCCCTCCAGTTCCGAGGAGTCGGAGAAGTTCTCCGTGACCAGTCACCGGATCCTCTATGTCTACCATATATGTGCCATCATGCAGGTTCATGCCAATCATTTCTACGTTGGCGCACCAGGGTCACCCGAGGATTATGTCATGGTCCATTTCTTCCATGACAGTCATCCGTTGAAAAAACCAGATGGATTCCCGAATCCCTGCCTTGACTGCGCATTTGGTGACATACCCAGTGAAGGGAATTTCTCCCCTTGCTCCCTGGATACTCCCTGCTACTTCCTTGTTCACTGTGCACCCTGTGATCATTGCAAAATCCCGTCATATGAGGGTGATTTCCGCGCCGCCATCCACATATGCCCGATCAGGGTGCAATACTTGCATTGTTCGTTGGTCGGGTCTCTCCTGCCAAATCCCCGGTTTGCTACAGCTGCCGGGACCACGGCTTCTTGGGGCGGGAGGGCGGGTTGGGCTACTTGCGCCTGCATCACTAATAGCGCACTTTCCATTCTTTCTATCTTGTTATCAACCCCGTGCACCCTTTCATGCAGGCTCTCTATTCCCTTTTTGACCTTATCCCCCGTTTTCCCGGTCAGGTCTATAACCTCCCCTTCCTTGAGCAGGGCCAGGGTCTCAGTTACCACTGTTTTCTCTGCAAGGTTTGTTACCGCACTGAAATCCACATCCCTTGCGTATTCAAACTTGCTGGTCTACTGGTATGCTGACAGAATCTTATCCTTGTCAAACTCGGAGAACTACCTGAGGAAGTATTTATTCATTATGCGGTCCGTTACCCCAGGAATTCGGAGCACCACTAGCGTAAACGCCCTTAGGAAATCATTGTAAGTCGCATAGTTTTTCCTCTGGACTGCTTCTAATTCGGCCTCTGTTGCCATTTTCTCTGCCTTCAGATATTTCCTCATCATCTCGTTCCTGGTTTCTTTCCAGGATCCACTGGACGCGACGATGGCCATAATGTCCCTTCCCAAGCTTAGCGACACGTGCTGCCCTAGGTGCTCCATCTTTTCTTCTTTCGTCCATTTTAGTAAGGCTGCTAGGTTCTCATAGTCTATCAGGAACTCCGTAATGTTTGCCCCATCGAACGTGAGTTTCTTCTTTGCATTTGCGAGATATCCCTGGTTCTTATTTAACGCCCGGGTGAGGGTGGTGACTATCCTCTTGAGACCACCCTCGGAGCTACCTGCTTCTCCAGTTGCGCTGGTCCCTTCCCCTTCCTTACTTTCCCTCTGCTTTTCCCTGGTTTTCGGCGTTCCTTCTGGGTCAAACCATCCTAGCACCCTTTCCCTAAGGCTCCAGAGTCCGTCACATGCCCCTGTCACTTTTGGCGTGGCTGGCAGTTGGTTAGTGCCGCTGTCAATGGCGGGCGGGGTCATAGCGTTTTCCGCACCCTCCACCGGGGGGTCGTTCTTGTCCTTCCCCTTCTTGCTAGGCGTTTCTTTGCGACTATTATCCTTCCCCTCGTACCTAGGCTCGTCCTGACCGGCCCTGCGTCCCTCATGTCATCCTGCGCCCTGGGGGTCCTCCTCATCCTCGGCCATCATCTGCTCGATGAGTCTTGCCTTGAACTCTACAGTCCGCTTTTCTATGTCTGCCAATTTACGACTGGTATCCGAAACTTTTGTCTTTTTAGGAGTGATTCCTGCTGAGCTCCGCGGGCTTGTTCTCAAATTGTTTCCCCCTTCCTTGTTTTCCTGAGGACCTCTTTTGTTACCTCCGGCTTTCCCCAAGCTTTCTCCAGTTGAGAAGTCCTTTCCGTCTTCTCGGGTTCCCTACAGTTTGGCCGACTCTCGATCCCTTGCTGATCCCTCGTTTCGTTCCCCATCCCCATTTGTGCCCTGATTCCCTCCGCTCTGCTGGTCATCGATCCCTTCCTCAGTTGCCATTTCTTTACCTAGCCTGCACCTGGAAAGAATTTTTTTGCGAAAAATGGCCGGTTGTTCATAACTGCCCTAGTTCCGGCCCTGAAGCCCGCCTATTCCCATGTTTTTGCGTCTTACATTAATCAGTACGACTCTTCTGACTTTTCTTTCCCGGGGGGCGTCCTTCAGGTTTACTTCTACCAGGCCTTGCTGCTGCCGCTCGGCATTCTCTTACTGTCGCGCTTAGATTCTTAGGGCGATGCCTGAGCCTAGTGGCTTTCCTATCGGGTATGGCCCTTTTGGCTGATTGGCATCCAGGTGCCCCAAAATTTTTGGAGCGGGTGGTCTTCCTAGTTCCTCCCTGCCGCATCACTGGGTCGCCCGAAACTCCAACCACTGCCCTTCTTTTGCTGATGGCTGCCTACTTATCTTAGTACCTATCCTTTATTTCCCTACCTCTTCCTGACGCGTTCTCTCACGCTGGTCCCTCAGGCCTACCCTGTTCATCTGGTTCCTCGAACAGGTCAGCCAACCCTGCCAAGTAATTTTCCCCCATCTCTATTTCCCTGATAATTATTGGCTCATATTCTTCAAACGACAGGTGCGGCAAACCGAATATCAGGATCTCGAGTAATTCGAGTAGCTCCCAGGCCTGATTTCCCCAAAACGGCCCATATCTGACCGACACATCGTAGAACATGCTCGTTGTTTGTGGCTGGAAGAGGTGGATCCAGACCAGTGTCGAGCCCACCAGGTCCCTAACTCTCTTGAGGCTACCGAATACCAAGTCCACCATGAAACGAGGTACTCGACACCTCAACCCGGTCATTGGGGCCTTAAACTCCCGCCAGCCTCCGACCTCCACCCGGGTCCTCAAACCCACGTTTCTTCTCCCTCGCACCTCCTGACCCACCCTGTTTAACATCCTAGTGGCCCTTTGGAAGATTGGTAGCAGTCCGTGGCCTAGTGCCAATTCCGTTCCTAACATGTACCATCCAATCTTTGGCAGGTATACAGTCCCCGTCACCTTAAGATTGGTGTACAGATCGTCTCCCGGTCCCCTGTCGATCCTCATACCATCCCAAAAACATTCCACCATCATGAGTGCCTGACCCCTTCCCAAGGTCACGACCCTCCATTCTGTATCCAGTCCTTGAATCACGTAGCTTGCTGGGAGCGATACCTCCCATCCACCTCCACTTTCCGTGGGTGGCCGCGGGTGCATAGGCCGTCGTAACATCCGGGCGCGTCTCATCGCCATTTTTGACTTAGTGGTTCCCTGCACAGTTCAAACAGCAAGCGGATTTACTTATTTCATTTCGTCTTTGACTTCCGCTCGAACACTCCCTGGTCTCTAGCTTGAACCTTCTTTTCCTCCCTTTCCCTTAACCCTTCTCTTTTACTGCTCCGTCCCTACTTCCATCGGCTCATACAATCGGTACAAATCATCCACGTACACCATCCCTTGACTTATTTCCCATCGGACAACACCCCACAAAACTCCGCTGCTAACGACCGGAGCCCTTGGTCTGGTACAAAACACAGCGTGTAGGACGCGTAACACCTCGTACCTCCGCTCTCCACTAAACGGCCCCATTTCCAAGAAGGCCCGGTAGTATTCTCGATATACCATCACATCTTCATATGTCTGCTTCGCAAGGGCTGCTACTGCTCTTCTAACAAGCTCCAACCCGCCCAATCTCTCCAGCAGGAAGGGCAGCAGCCTCATCCGCACATTTTCGCTAGGCAATTCAAAACTCCCGACCATGGCTACTCTAAGGTTTGCTGTTACATCATCGACCCCCGGGTCTGCGAACTCAAACCCAGCCTGCCAAACTAACTGCCATGCCCCTTCAAACATACTTAATGGGTCCTCTCCTGATGCCAGCCGAATGCCGAACTCCCTCCACCCATCTTCCGACATATACAATCGCCCTTCCGCCCGGACATGTCCCCGCGGGTCCGGGTTCCATTCTCCGTTCTCGTCTGCACGCCATTCAACCCTCGTTACTAGGTAAACCAAGTTCTCCATGAGTTCAACCCCTACCCAGTCTACCACCGGGTGCCGACCCTCATTTGTGGCGGGCAGGTTGATCTCTATCCTACCGTCTACCTCCCTAGGCGGCTCAATGCCCAGCGGGCGGTCCTCAAGAAACGTCCTTCGTCGTGCCATCTGCGCTCTCGTCCTTGGTCTTCTCTCTCGCTGCTCACACCGAGACCTACACCGGCCAGACATCCCCATCCCCTTATCTCAGCAGTTTCTCTCGTACTTGCCTGGCCTCGCGGCTCTTACCGCTCTTTTAGTCAAACCACATCACTTCAAACAGTGTGAACACATCATCCACATAGCATGGTGTCGCCGCTGTTTCCCGACGCATTATGGCATCCCAGGTTTCCGGGGCCACTTCCAGCCGATCCTCCCTATTAATGTTCAGGATGATGAGGACCTCCCGGGCTCTGTCGCCGTGGAATGGTCCAAACTTTAAAGATGTTCTATAAAATTCTTCTGCCAATCCCACGTCGCTTATGTGTGCTCGTTCCATAGTGCCGACCACTTCCGCGACGTGGTCAAAACCCCCGAACCAGTCTGCCACGAAGTCTGGTACCCAGGTCTTGGTTCGGACGCAAGGCGGTTTAAATTCCTTCCATCCCCCCATCACGACCCTACTACTGACCTCATCCCATCCCTTGTTGGCGAACCTTTCACCTGCCTCCCATGTCTTCGTCTCGACACCCTCCAGGAGCCACATCGGGTCCTGTCCTGCCGCGAGCGAGGTGCCATCCTTGTTCCGACAAGACGACCCGCCCCACGGACTCTATTTCCCTTCCGCAATATCGTCCCATCCTTCCTCTTCCCTCAACGGGTTCCAGACACATTCTATCCATAGATAGGATAGTTCCGGTACGATCTCATACCCCCGCCAGTCACACGTGGCCCCCTTCCATTCATCACTCATTGGTAAAGACATTTCTACTCCCCTTCCGACTCGTTTTGGGTCCCACGTGCAATCCCATAGCAAAAATTCCCGGGCCATCGCTCCTACTTGCACATAGTCGACAGTCCATTCCCGGGTAAGTCCCCATCCCCGTTCTCAGAAGTCCCAGTCCTCTATCTCGTCCCCATCCTCACTCTCATCGTCACTGAAACCCTCCTCTTCTTGCGGGAAAAGCTCCTTTAGACCTTCTAAGAAAGTTTCCCCTGCCGCCACATTTCGATAGATTATCTGCCAATGCACCGGGCTAGAAACGAAGATCTCATCCGCGCTGAGGAGGTTTAGTACCTCAGCTAGTTCCTCTGCCCAGTTCCCTTCGAACGGCCCCGCCTCCACTGACAGCTTAAAGAAGTCCTGCCAGGTGCACTGGTACAGCCTAAGGTGCGTCATTGATCGACATATCTGCTCCAGCCTACCCCTGGTCCCAAAGACCGCATCCACCAAAAACGGGGGTAGCACATACCTCATTGTTCTAAGGGGCCGTCTCATACTCTTTCTGTCCCCGAGTTCCACTCGCACATCTATCTTATCCATTTCCATTTTCGCCCGCTGACACGCTGCCCATGCCATCTCCCGCTCCGCTTGTCTAAACAGCTTTGTCGGTGCCACGCCCAATACCAACCCTATTACCACTTCATTTTCCAGGTCCTGGGATAGATAGACCCACCCTCGGGCTTCCACCGTCCCCCGGAACTCTAAGTCCATCAAACTTGGTGAGAGTCTCGTCAGGTTGACCTTAGTCCAAATCGTCTCTATCCAGAGGAACGCGTCCTTCTCGTCCAGCATCACAGTTTCATAGGCTGGTTCCAGGTCCGTCCACGTCCCTTCCTCCGGGAGAACAACAGACAGCCCTTCCCTTACGTCTATTGGTATTTCCGGATCGCTAGAATAGACAGGGGGTGACAACCATCGCACCATCTTATTGGTCAGCTCCCGTCCTGTTTTTCACAAGAGAGCACCACATGGCCCCTCTTCGATCAGATTGCCGCCTTTTCCTAGATGAGGATTGTTTTCAAACCCCCTTCATCCGGATCTCCCTAACCCTCCCTACCCATTTCCCAGAGATCGCTACCCAATCATTCCCTTCACCGATCCCCAACAACCGGCATTCCTTTCCCTTGGTTCTCTTTTCCTTCCGACTCCTATCCAGCCTCACTCTCATGTTCTCTCACTCGTGCAGACTCAGGCAGGGGTGAGAATAGACCAGAAGCTCAGTCCCCCTCCCAACACATATTCAGGCAAGCTTTCACAGAGGAAGGCACAAAAGGAAAACTCAAGCAGACGTCGCACACAGACCGGTCATCTCCTCATCGGCCTTTCCCCGAAAGTGGTCTCTCCTCTACCATCGGCAGGGTCTCAACCCGCACCTCAAGCACAGCTCAACCGTCGCGAGCGCGGTACCCAGGCTCCGGCAAGGCATTAGCCCTTTCCTTGTACCCAGAATACCCCGTCCCGGCTTGCCGCTCGCGTACCCACCGTTAATCTCGGGAATCACCCCGCACATCTCGGTAGGGCCGTTGGAGCCAGTCGTCCAGGCATTCACTTCCATTGGTCCGATAAGGAACAGCCTTTCCTGAACCAGGCCACGAGAAGCTACTAATCCTCCCCAAGGCTCCGTCTGTGCCCGCATGTAGTGGTACTCCCTCCGTCTGCCGACAGGCTAAGCCCCGCCTGAGGAGATTTCACACCCCGCCCGACAGATCATCGAGCCAAAGCTCATCACCGCACGGACGAGAATGCTACTAATCAACCGACGTGACAAACTCTCGTCCGACAGCTCGGTGGGCCGACCTCCACACACGAACCCACGGCAGCCTACAAAAGGGAGGGACGTTTCGCAACCCGCCCCGGACGGTGCAGACCCCTCCTTTCCTTCCAAATGGCAGGACGCTCGAAATCCCAAGCATGCAATCACAAGTCCCCAGTGGGACACACATAATACAAGTGTCTTTCCCATGGTGCACCCAGCGCTTCCTACCCATCCCTCTCAGATTTTCTCTCAGGACAGTGTATGCCACTCACCCTTATCTTCCATACACAGTGCCTGGTTCCTTTTTCGTGACCGTCTTCAAAGGTGAGCTAGTTTTTCTCAGAGTTTAGCAACTCCCTTCATTCCCTTTGTCTTTGCTTGTCTGTCCGTTCATAGGGCAGGATTGTTCCTTCTCGATTACCTTTTGTGTTCATATGAGGTTCATTCAAGCATTAAGTGCGGTGCGCAGAGCCCGTTGGGCTCCGAAGAAGGAGAAGAGAGGCACCCGTGTTGGTCGGATCACTCCGCCGCGGGATTTTCATTGGACCCCGGACTGGCCCGGAATCCCAACCGCCTGCCAGGTAACTGGAGCCCTTCTTTCACACSAAGAGGAAGGGTCGACCTGCGGCTTGCCCAAGGCTTCCCCGGTCTGACGAACATCAGCCCGAAAGAAGGAGGACTAGAGTCGTCTCCGATGGAGATGGCTAAGCAAAAGTGCATACACGCATGTTCTTCCTCCAGGCCTGGCCTTGCCATGCGCCCAGCCACCCTCAAATCTGCTTCACTCAAAGGAATAGCGCATATACAAGTCCTTATTCCTCGTCTCTACTTGTGTTCGCGGTCATGCGTCGGGCGCCCCCCTCGAGATCGCATGGGTCAATTTAACCCAATACCCGTCACCTCCACCATTTTTGTAGGGGCCGTACCCTGAAGGACTTTCGAGCCTAAGTCGACCCCACTGCGGGTCCCAGTTGGCTCGACCCGCCCACGCTCATGCTCAGGGCGCGGGTCATTCGTCCCAGGGGCACCCCCACCTAGTGCTTTGAGATGAATGGGGATGGGCCTTTTGCGAGAGGGCTTTACATTGGGGGATGTAGCTTCGCTCTCGATGGTAGCTCTTTGGTCACTCGAGGTGTTTTCTCGATTCATTTGAGTCTGACCAGGCAATTGCTCCTTCCAATATACAGGCAGTCCAGGGGGTTCGTTGAGGGCTCATCTTCTTTTCGTGTGTAGGCCAAGCGTCATCCATTGGACCACACACCTTTTCACTAAGCGTTGGGATCCCAGGTGGTTTCAAGGGCATCCTCGGGGTGCAACATCGTCGCCCGACCCCTAGCCCCTATAATTTTTTTTGCTTACAGCGTCGGCCTAGCATTCACATCATCCATGGATGCCCTTAGTCTTTTCGGGCCCGCAAGCCGCACACAAGAGAGTCACCCCATTCATTCATCACATAAGCCACACCACGCCATCCATCATTCATCCAAGCATCCAACCCCCGGACCTGTCCCATTCATGCTAAACCTATGTCCTTCCCTTGCCGATCCTCCAGCTGGATCCAATCGCGCTCAAAGACCATCCCGTGCCACTCACCTGCGCAAGGCCACACAAAGCAAAGAGCAATTCCAATCCCCATTGGGGTCAACACATCGCCCCTTCCCACAAGCCTAAGTCTTCCTTTCACTTCCGGTTCCATTATGAGTTCCCTTTCCTTCCCGCAAGCAAGCCACACGAACCCCTTAGTCATGCAGTCGAGGAAGATGGTTGAGTCAAACTGACCTTGTTGCAAAAGTAGCACGCCTTTTTTTTGCTTTCACAATTGTTCTCAATAGCCTTGTATCCTTTCCCTCTTGGTGGCACAAGGGACCGGCAACCCTTCCCTTGCCCCCGCTTTCCACCAAGTGAGGATCGGGTTCCTCTCCGTTCGTTCCCTGGCAATGTAACAGGTGAGGGTAGAGGTTACTCACATGCCATGGAGGGGGAGGGGTGACGGAAGGTTTAGGGGTTAAAGAGTTTTGAAGGAATGAAGGAAGACGGAGGGAGAGGGGGAGGGAAAGACAGAGAGAGATGGGGAGAGAGAGAGAGAGAGAGAGAGTGAGGGAGAGAGAGGGAGAGAGAAAGGGTGACAAGAAGCTTCACATCCTAATCGACCTTGCTCATTGACTTACCCTAACCGATCCTGTCCGGGGTCCCGCACTTTCCCCTTGCGACCCCCTAAGACTTTCGGGTGGACGGGTGCGGGTGACCGGGGGAGAAGAAGGGTTGGAGATGGCCGGCTATGGTGGACGGGTGTGGGTGATGGAGGAGGAAGAAGGGCTGGCGGTGGTTGGTCATGGTGGACGGGCGTGGGTGACGGAGGAGGGAGAAGGGTTGAGGGTGGCCTGCTATGGTGGACAGGTGTGGGTGATGGAGGAAGGAGAAGGGTTGGGGGTGGTCGGCTATGGTGGACGGGTGTGGGTGAGGGACGAGGAAGAAGGGTTGGAGGTGGTCGGCTATGGAGAACGGGTGTGGGTGATGGATGAGGAAGAAGGGTTGGAGGTGGTTGGCTATTGTGGACGGGTGGGGGTGATGGAGGAAGGGGAAGGGTTGGGGGCGTCCGGCTATGGTGGATGAGTGTACGTGATGGAGGCTGAAGAAGGGCCGGGGTGTCCGGCTATGGTGGATGGGTGTAGGTGATGGAGGTTGAAGAAGGGTCGGGGTGCCCGGCTATGGTGGATGGGTGTAGGTGACGGAGGTTGAAGAAGGGTCGGGATGCCCGGCTATGGGGGATTAAGGTAGGTGATGGAGGAGGGAGGAGAGTCGGAGTGTCCGGCTATGGTGGATGAAGGTAGGTGATGGAGGAGAAAGGAGGGTTGGGGCGTCCGGCTATGGCGGACGGATGTAGGTGATGGAGGAGGAAGGAGAGTCGAAGTGTCCGGCTATGGTGGATGAAGGTAGGTGATGGAGGAGGAAGGAGGGTTGGGGCGTCCGGCCATGGTGGACGAAGGTAGGTAATGAAGGAGGA
>BFEA01000560.1:342729-358617 GCA_003427395.1 Chara braunii | reverse complement strand
TCTCTCACTCCTTTCCCTCAAGGTATGGCAGGCTCCTACCTCTAAGGCTGTGGAGTCCTTCCCTCTAGAAGGGCTAAGGGGACCCCTTTTCAGCCTCTCCTCCTACATCACAGCCTGAGGGCTATGGCGGACCACTCTCCTTGGTCTCTCCTAGCCTCTAGGCCCTCTCCCCCAGCTCCGCCACCATAGCCAGGCTCCAGGCTAGCTCCGGCTCCCTCTCCCTTGCTTGCTCTTACTAGAATGCTCTCACGGACTCATTCCTGCAGCATGGGCTCCTCTCATGTTCAAATGAGAGTGGCGGCCTGCACCCTCAGCTTATGTAGGCTGAAACTAGTGCACCGCCCACCCTCTAGGCCTCCCCAAGTGCCCCTAGGTGGAGCGAGGTACCCCCAAGGCCAAATTTCCCTTTTGGCCTACCTGGAGGTACCTGGGCCTCATTTTGGCCAGGTACATGCAGTCCGAGAGGCTGGTACCCTCTCGGACTACCCCTTGGCCTACCCTGGCCTCTTTTTACTTCAAAAGTGCTGCCTTTTTGGGGTGCCCTTTCCCAAAATGCAGCCTTTACTTAAATTTGAGGGCCTCTAGGCCCATTTTTCGTCTTTTTCTTGGCCTAGGCCTCCCTTGGGTAGGCCGTTGCTTTTTCCAAGTGGCGGCACAAATCGCTTTTTCCAAGTGGCGGCACAGATCTCAGCCTTAGATCTGGCTGAGATCCATGGTCCTCATAATTCCGAGCTGCTCCAAGCTCTCCCTAGTTCAAATTGAAGCTCCTACTTCCAATTTTTCAACTTTCTGATGTATCTGGCCCAAATCTTGGGCCAAATACTCCGTTTTGTCTCTTTCCTCTCTTTGTTTTCCCTCCATTTTGCTGCCAACTCATTCCAGAGCTAGCCGTTTTGTGTCAGCCCACAAAAAACGGCTAGATCTCCTCCTCCACAAGATCAGATTTCAGATCTATGGCCCAAAAAAGAGTCGGCCAACTCACTTCAGCATTTTTCCTTATTTTTGTTGCCAAAATTCAGATATTGTAGAGATAATGCCCCAAGGGCCTTATCTCTGCAATCCGGACTGCACTCCTAGGATCTAGGAGGGATGAGGTCATCATTGAGACCTGCCAGTCCCTACCACTGCAGTCCCAATCTGGCGGCACATTTTCCTCCACTCATTCCTCCTCYTTTGTCTCATTCTCCCTTCTTTTTMTCCCCKTTTTCCCTCCTTTTTCCTTTATTGCTGTTGGGACAAGTGTCCAACARCTATTTCTCTTCTTTCWGGMTGTTGGGCCTCCCCCAAGSTCTGATTTTGCAGCCGGCACATGGCCGTTGCACCTCGGACTGCAGTGATGGCACCCCCAAGGCCAAAGGGGGCTCCTTTTGGCTGCCACCACTTCCGGTTCGAGGCCTCATGGCTCCGATTTTCTATGGCCAGCCTTTTTCTCCACGCGGGGTCCTTGGAACTCCGCTTTACTTGGCCTGGCTGGTCCTGGAATATCCCGGACTGCCGGCCGGCCCCCTTACCGCCGCTACTCCTCCCTTTCTTCCCCTTCGACACCCCCCTGCTGGTGCCTAACGCGGCGATGTTTAGTATTTTCGTCCGTGTCCCCGACTCGGACGGCGCCGCCCATCTGGCATTATTATTTTTATCGCTGTCGCACCTGGTCCAAGGTCCCCTTGGGGTATCCTAAGTCTCCTCCACCTTCCCCGTGTCACATCCGCATCTCCCGTCCTGTCGGCAAACTCTTGCCAGCTCCCGCTTCCTTCTCATTTTTTTATTATTCCTGATCCGTCCCCTTTTCCCGGCGTCACCCCGGTCGACGGCCCGCTTTCACGCGTCCTTCTCCTTGAGTCGGTTGCCAGTTGCTCCGTTGGCAGCTCCGACCTCCAGTCCCGTCGGCTGCTCCGGACATTCTTATTTCGTCGATACCCAATCTGCCAGTGGTTCCGCTGGTGCCGCCATTTTGTCTGGGCCCATGCGGTCCCTGGTACTTCGGCCCGCCTGCACTACGTCTATCCCTTGGTCTTACGCAGTCCCCGACACTTTGCCCTGCCGGTACCGCCCCGTCCTTCGACCCCACGTGGTCCCCGGCACTTTGCCCCGCCGGCACCACCCCTGTTCTTAGTCCCCAGTGACCCTCGGCACTCTTGCCGCACCTTTACCACGTTTTTTCCTTGGGCTCCTGACGTCCTTCCACCTTACGGCGATCCCTACTCCCCGTACCTCTTGCGTCCCGCACGCTGTTGCGCTCAAATGCCGTCTCCCACCTAACCTGCGGCCTCCTTGGCCCTCTTGCCGCTACGTCTTGGCGGCCCATCTGGTCAGGTCCTCTTTTTCCTCGTGCCGGCACCTTGCATCTTATTTCCCCTCCCCGTTTCTTCTCTCTCCCTGCCGCGCGCCTCCTACGCCGCTACTTTTTACTGGTTTTCTGGTGGTCCTCTGCCACTCCTGTTTTCGTCCATGCCTCCTCAGTTCGGGGGTCTCGACGACTTCGGGCAGCCTCGAGCTCCCTAGTGCCTGCGCTCACGCTCCCAGCTCTTTCCGCACTCCTGCCCAGTTTTCTCTACCGTGCACAAATCTGCCATATACAGTCTCTCGAGTGATGGGAATTCATTCGGGACTCACCAGTCCCGACACCGTAACATCAGTCGCGGGCGATGAGCCCGATGGCCCTTCATTTGTGATCAACATCCCCGCGCATCTGACGGTCCATCCAGTCTTTCACGCCTCGAAGCTGGCACATACACCAGCTAAGAGTGATGACTTCCCCGACCGACGATCGCAGGACCCTCCATCTATGGATGGTCTTCAGGAGGTTGACCGCGTCATCACGGATCGCAAGTACGGCAACAAGCCTCGACAGTACAAAGTGACATTCAGAGCATGCGATCCCGCCGACACTCGGTGGATTTCAAGAACAGATTTGAAAGCATCCACACCGCTGATCTACGCTCACTACGAGCGACAAAGGTTAGCTCAGGAAACTTCACGACCTGCCCCTCCCACCCGGACTGTGGTCCCTCCCTCAGACAGTCAGCTTCGCCCTCGCAGGTAAGCTCGGTCTTTCAAGGAGGGGGGGGGTGGCATATTGCGTAGCCACATGGGCCTGCAGGGCCCGTCCCGCATTCTCAGCCTAAAAGCCTAGAAATAAGGGCTAACAGGCCCCATGTCGTTTCAGCCTGAAAGACTGAAAACGAGGGTCTGCAGGCCCTATTTCGTTTTCAGGCTAAGACAGGGCTTTTTCAGCCTTGAGGTTTTTCAGCCTGAAACGGAGGGCCACTTTCGGGCCCTCATAAGATCGACCTACCCTAACACTCAGGCACAAAACCAGGGTTTCAGGAACAGGCTATCTTTAGCCTGTTCCCACAACAGCCTCACGCAGGAGCTGCAGCGGCAGCCCCTGACTCCCTTCGGCATTGGCAAGAGCAGCCTCCTCGACTGCCTCGCCCTGCAGTCAGGAGGCAGGCCGAGTAGTACATAGGGAGTTCCCATGCAATTCACGGGCAGGTAGTTGGACAGAAGGCAGGAGTAGTCTTCAGGATTCGGTCGCAGCACTCAAGAGGAGCGCTGCAGTAGTAGCTTAGCGCTAGTAGTAGTCTTCAGCGTTGGGCACTAGTAGCCATAGCAGTAGTCTTCAGCGTTGGGCGCTAGTAGGTGGTAGTAGTAGAGTTGGGAGAGATGACTGGCGGAGGCCAGTGAGACTTACCTGTGGCGCCATAGCTCCAGCTCCATCTTCGAGGTACCTGCATCAAGGCGCCAACTTCACAAGTTAGTACCGGACTGAGAGAGAGAGAGAGAGTTCTTCTTCTTCCTCCTCTAAGTCCACCATCTCTTCTTCCCCTCTCACCACCTGACTTCTCAGTGTCAGCGGACTACGACAGAGAGAGAGAGAGTTGTGACTTGAGAATTGACGACATTGGATCCAGACTCGACATTGGGATTCAGACATTTCGACAAGGGACTATTTGGGCCTGTGTCGAAGACTTGGTGTTGACGACATTCCCATCTTCCCCTCTTCTTCGTCTAACCCCCTTCTTCTTCGTTTGTGTATGGTTGGGCCTGGCGCATTCTTCCTGTGTGAGCGCCAGACCCCTTCACACCATGTGATGATGATGATGTATGTTCGGGGCTGCATTGCAATATTGATTGTTCGGATCATTGGTATCCAAGTCTTCCGCTTCGCCCTATGTATGAGAGGTCGGTTCTTGTTCTGGTCTGCACCTTTACAGTATGTGTTTCTGTGCCAGTGGGTGTGTCAGACTTCCTTATTTTACTTCTAGACTCCTGGGGAGCTGTTTGGCTTGGGGGTATCGCTTGAAGCTAAAACCGTAACCCCTAGTTTGATTGCTCTTTTGCTGCTGGTGCTTTCTCTGACTCTTGCTTCCTGGCTATGTCTACTGCTATTGCTCGATCGGCCTGAAATTAGTGGTCTATTCTCTGTTTTGGGGTGGGATAGTAGAGGGTGGGTTGGTAGGGTTGGGAGTTTTGAGTCGATGGTGATTGTGAGCTGGTTGCAGAGTGTGGGAGTGCATCAGGGAATGAGGGTGCTTGAGTTAGTATGTCTTTGTTCAGGTTTTGGGGAGTGGGGAAGGGGGGTGGAGGAAATGTGTGGTGTAGGGGGTGACGATGGGATTGCTGCTGTGGAGGTGGATGAGTGTTGTGGGGTAGGTTTGATAAAGGTGGTGGCTGGGATGAGGCTGATGCTGGGTGTAGTGGTATTAATGTTGTGTATCTCTAATTTTTGGGGAAGGGTCTGAGCTTCTTTTTTGGGTTAAGCTGTCCTTTCCCCTTGTTATTCCTTTTATTATTAGTTCTTTCCTTATCTTCCAGGGTCTGACTTGGTGTCTGTTTTGCTAGAAGGATTTTGTGCGAAGGAGTGGGCTCTATCGGTATCGGTCTGGTTTTAGCTTAGGTTGAACTCTAATTGTTGTTAATTCTTACTTGTGGGGGTTGTTCGCCTGTGCTACCTGTTTTCCTTTTTGCGTTTTCTGCTTCTGCTGGTTGGTTTCTTTTTCTGGCTCGGGCGGTTGGTTTTTAGCTTGCGATTCTTGAATTCCTATACTCGAGTTACCTTCTTAGGTTTTTAGTATTCTTCGATTTCGTGTGTGGGTTCTTCTTGTCGATCCTCTGTGCTTTGCTGCTCCGTGTCCCTCTTACAGAACTTTAGGTGTCTGTCTTTTGTTTTTTCTATTTTCATACTCAATAGCCATTTTTCTTCGAACGCTTTCTGGCACTGCATTCTCTTTTGGGGATCCGTTATCCTATCTTGTTTTCTGAGTTCTATTCTCCATTGTGCTCTAATTTCTATTTCCACCATTTCTTTAATCTCTCTCCATTCCTCATCGCGTGTTATTCTTTGGTCTCCTAGAGTTCTCTTGCATCTGTTTTTCCATATGACCCATAGTGTCGCTCTTCTCAATAGGTCCGCTATGGTTTTCTCTTCTTCTGACATCTTTCCTTCTCTGTCTCTTGCTGATAGTAGGTAGTTGGTTTGTTCTGGGTACGGATTTGGGGAAATGTTAGACCAGGACTCTTTGACTGAGGCCCATAGAGCAGCTGCATGTGTACACTTTACCAGACAATGGATAAGCGACTCTACTTTGTTGTCCGTGCACATTTTGCCGTGAGAGGACTGTTCTGTCCTTTGATCTTCTCTTCTGCGTGAATCCAACCATTCATTGACTGGGACTGCCCAATAGAGAATCAGCCATTGTAGGCTTCTGACTCTAATGGGATTCAGGCGGCTGTAATAATCCCATGGGATTTCGGTTGGCCATTCGTGTTCTTCTCCTAGATGTTTGGTCCATCTTCTTGATATGACTGGTCGTGGGTCCTCTGTCTTGTTCCTTATTTTGTGGCCTAACTTTACTTCGTAGTCTTGTAGGTTGATTAGTTTTCTTGCTCTTCCTCTGCCAAGTTCAATAAATCATCCCCACTCCCATGGGTCCACTTCCAACTCCCTGAAGTCCTTGTTTGGTCTGAATATTAGTTGTTTATCCGGTTTGAGTCCGCTACGAGTTGGTTCTTACTTTCCTTAAATTTGTTAAGTTGAATTCTAACGTTGTTATGCTCTCCTCTTTGACTTCTGCTATTGTCTTGTGGTTGTTTATTAGTTCGTGAACTTCGATTTCTGCAGTGTCGTTGTGGTTGTCCACTTTCCTGAGGAATTTGAGAGCTACTGATGGCGTTGATTGCTGTTTGTCTGTTGCCCAGTCTCCTACTTCCCATTTGATGTCCTTCTTTAGTAAGGCTCTCCATTCTAAAGGTATGCTATCTAATATTTCTTCTAAGTTCTTTTCAAGGTTGTGGGTTCCTTTGAGCCGAGGTCTCAAGTCCGTGATTGTCTTCCATCTTTTCTCTTCCTCCTGCCATAAGTGGGCGATTTTCCAAATTCCTTTCTCAACCCATTTTCTCCATCTTCTGCCCCTGGCTGCTAAGGACCATGGTTTGCCTGTACTGTCTGTGATCAGGGGATTACCGAATATGGGTTGTCTCAGTACTTCTTCCGGCTGCTCGGGGGGTCCCTGTTGGGTGAAAGGTTGGTGATTGTCCTGCCCTGTTCCTTTCTTGGGGTCCATGAAGCGTTCATGAGCCAGTGGTATCCCTCTATCTGGGTGTCCGTTTGGAAGGGTACTCGGTTGCGAATCTGGTAGAGAGCCATGTCGTGCCAAGGTAGTTCTTCGTGTAGGAGTATTCTGATGATCCACTTCGATTGTAGTGCTTTGTACTCACTTACCGGGTTTAGCAGCCCTAATCCTCCTTTCTTTACCGGTCTAGTTATATATTTCCATGCTACTTTCGGTATGTACCTGTCCTTGGAAGCTTCTCCTGTCCATAAAAAGGCACCTGTCTTTTTTTTTAATGTAGAAATGAAATGGGGGGGCGGGTCCCATAAGGAGGCTGTGTACCAACCCATAGAGAAGATTGAAGTGTTTAAGGCTAATGCTTTGCCTTGGAGTGAGGTGTTCACTTTTTGCCACTCTGTCATTCTGTTTACCATTCTTGCAAGCATATTTGGGCCCGTACTTTCGTTGATACCTTCTGTTGATACTGTGATACCCAGGAATCTCATAGGTTCCTGAGTGTTTATCCATTCCAGCCCCTGCGTTTCTGCGGTGGATTGAGGTGTTGGCTGTGGGCCTAACCACCACCCGACCGTCTTTGACCAGTTGATCTTCATTTCTTAGGCTAGCTGGAATGCTTGCATTGCTCTTGTTAAGGCTTGAAAAGAGGTATCTGTGGCTTAGATTATAACTGTGAGGTCGTCTGCGAACAACATGACTATGGGGAAGGAGATGAACCTATCCGGATTATCTATGGTGAGTCTATCTATCGAGGGGTCTTTCCGCAGAAAGGCTGCTACTGCTTTCATTACGAACAGAAAAATTGGGGCTGCCAGTGGGTCCCCCTGACGCACTGATCTCGTCATTCTTTGTACAGTACTTTCACCCACTTCCTGAATTTTGGGCCGATACCCATTTTTCCATGCTGAGTTGTAGGAAATCCCAGTTCAGTTGGTCATATGATTTTTCGAAATCGAAAAAGAGGATGGTCGCTTGCAATCTTCTATCTCTGATCAGTTTGGTGGCCTCGTTTAGACATACTACATTGTCTAGGATATATCTTCCGGGGATGAAGCCTGTTTGATCTATGTGAAAACATTTGTCAGTGATCTCTCTTATGCGGTTGGCTAGGGTCTTGGCAAGTATTTTGTATGCTACTGGTAGTAGGGTAATGGGTTTGTAGTTCTGTATGTTTTCTCGTTCTCCTTTCTTGTAGAGTGACTACGCCTATACTTATTTATTTCCCTAGTGTGCCTATTTCAAAAGCTTTTTGGAGGAAGTTGAATAGGTCTCCCCCCATTACTTGCCAGTTTTCTATCCAAAATTCCCTGGTTAGTCCATCCTTCCCAGGACTCTATTGGGTTGCATGCTTCTTAGTGCTTCAAAGAGTTCGTGCTTGGTGATGTCCTTATCTAGATATGCAACTGCTTCCAGTTTGACGCTCGTGTCTAGATGCTTTAGGAACTTGTTTCTTGCCCTAGTTACCTCTGCTTGGTTGAAATCTGCTGCTCGTGAAGCGTATAAGTTTTGATAAAATTTTGTTGCGATTTTGAGTATTCCTTCTTGATTATGAACTACTAGGCCTTGGTTGTTTTTTAGCCCTAGGATTCTACTGTTTCTATTGCTTGACTTGGTCATGGATTCGTTGCTTTCCTAATCCTTCACTCTTGCTCGTATAGCTAATCCTTGCCTGTTCCAGTCCGCCCATCTGCCGAGTTCTTCTCTTGCTTCTGTTAGTGGATGTTCGTACATTGTTCTCCTGGATTGTTTATTAGGTTGAATTTAGCTGTCTCTACTACCGCTTCTAGCATTTTTTGTCTCGCTTTCCTTTTCTTGGCTTCTATTCAGGATGTTTTGTTAGCCCAACCGCTTACTGCTTGGATTGCTGTTGGGAAGCTATATAGGATTTCAATGTTGTTGTTTTCCTGCTTGTGGAGTTCCCAAACTTGTTTGATTCCTGTTTTAAAATGGTCCAAGGTGATTAGGGAATTGTTTACTTAAAAAAAACCCTGGCCCAACGTGTTGTCTAGGGAGAAAGTGAGGTGCAGACCTATTTGACTGTGGTCGAATCCTCCATAGTGGGGGAGCTTGGATATTGATGCCCGTTTAGCTGCGCCCTCTAGAGTTTCGGAGATAAGGAAGTAGTCTATTCTGGAGAATGAGGTTCTACGTTGGGATGTTTTCCAATGCATGTTTAGTCTCCTGTTGTTGGGTTTAGCATTCTATATGGGTCCCTTAGGTTCATTTCACTGAGAAATTCTACCATTACCTGAGCTTCTGATTCCTCCATTCCAGTCCCCTCCTAGGATTAGGTGTCTGTGTCATGGGCATTCCTGCTTTATTCTTTAAAGGAGAGATCTTCTTTGTGTATTGGTGTTTGGCGTGTATATATTGAGTAGGGAGAACTCTTCTTCCCTGTAAGCGCAGTTTGTTCTTGACCAGCGGCCTTCTTCTGTGTCGCTCATAGAAATTCTTGTTGTTCGTAGTTGGGAGGTGTTTGCTTTCTCGTGTACAATTGTTAATACTCCTGCTGAGGCTGCTGTGGGGTTCACTGCCCATTCTGCATGCTTGATGTGTTTCAGTCTTCTTAGAATCTATTTGAGTGTGCTTAGGTGTTCCTCTGTTGTGGACAAATGAGCTTCTTGGATGCATAGGATATCTGATGGTCTCGGAACAGCAGAGTATATTGTAGCTCCAGTGGCCCGTGGAATGGCTGGGTCAAAAAAGGTGTAACCAGAATAAAAGATATATGGGACACACAAGTGGGAGACTGGAAATCGGCGCAACAACTAAGGATCACACTAAGGTACTGCCACAAAATCGAAGAAAACATCGAAACCTTGATCTTTGTTATCCCCCTAGATTGGGTCTGTATCTTGCGCAAAGGGCCGAGGCTGACAGAAGCGGACTGGGTAACCGCCCCAGGAGATCTGGAGTGTGTAGGCAACGTGATAGAGGTACGAATGGAAGAAACCTTGACCAATCTCTTCCACATTGGCAAGGACAACGTGCTCACCCGCTACATTCCAGACGTGGTGAGAAGGTGCAGAAATTCAGATTTGCACAGAATCCGGGTGCTGCGGGACAAAAATGCGTGGATCGTATATAAGCCACACATCCCTATAGCCGAACTTCCTTTTGATCCTGAGGAATGGCAGTGGTCCCACCCACAAACAAGTGCGATGGGGGAGAGAATAAAACTACACACCTTGACGGTGAAGGCTACCTATCGCCTGCTGCGCCCAAAAGTGAATATTAAAAAAACAGTGAAGGCCCGATGGAGATCTCATCTGAATGTAGGATCAGAGGCATTCCACCCAATTCGATGGTTCACTGCCACAAGGTCTAGGCCAGCGAAGATGGCCTCACTGCAATGGCAGATAGAACATCGCTGCCTGCCCACAAACGATTGGTTGATAGATCGTACACATCTAGAGCAGAAGGGTCGGGCACTACCATGGTGCAGATCGTGCCACACCGTCTTCCCCTCCCGCAGACTACCGGAACTATAGAGCATATATTCATGCAATGTCCGGGGGTGGTGCTCACGTGGCGGCGGTGGGACAGAATCTGGTCCAAACTGGACACCGGCTCTAATTGGCCATGGGACTGGAGAGCCATACTATGCGAGACCTGGTCCTCCCCCACTGACAACGTCTTCGAAAATAATATGTTCAAGTTGGGTCGGAGAGCAGTCATGTGGGCCCTTTGGAGAAAACGTTGCACCTATGCAATAGAGGGGGTCCGCATAGCCGGGGAGGAGGTATCAGACATGATAAAGCAATACATACAACAAGAACTCCGTGAACAGTGGCAAAAAGTGAAGAACCAACTAGAGTTGTTGCATACACCAAAGGACATAACACAAGCAATTCAGCAGTTCTCTGGGGACTGGTTGGGCAATGTGAACGGGGGCTGGATCGCTGTTGTCCGATGGGACGGCAAGCCTGCCCAGGAATGCGACCAGGATGAGTTCAGAAGAGACTACGCTATCAACTTCAGAGATTGGACTACGGTGGGACAGGAGATACCACTACGACCACCTACAGACTTCCCCGATCCATTCCCACCCCACCAATTGGCGATGGTTGACATGCAATGGTATGGTGCAGAATGAACAAGGATGCACGCAGGACTAAGGACTGACAGGCCCGAGAAAGGAAGCGGCGGGTTGACAAGTAACACAGGAAGCTGCCAGGAAAGCACGACTGATCCGACGGTCTGGTGTAGTCTGAAGAATCCCGCACAGTTAAATCTTTGGAGGACAAAGCAATCAGTATAGGGGACGCTGGACCTGCTTTCCAGCAAGGGATGCTGTGCCCTTGAATGTTCGAGACCATAATTGAGAAGGGGCAGAAGGAGAAGAGCTTGTTTTAGTAGCAGACATCTAGCGCCTGGTTCAAGGCGAAGCAGCTCCTTTCCTTCTTCCAAAAACTCCTGCTCAGTCAAACCTTTGGATTCCGGAGTAATCAATGCTGGCAGGGAATCGATGCTGGCAGGAGATCCCCACTACTTCTCTTGACATACCACAAATTTTGTCTGTATCTGGGATGCTGGACCTGTTTTCCAGCAGGTGTTGCTCCCCACCAATAGACGGAGCCTCCCCTCAGGTGCTAGCGGTGTCTGCTCTTACCAGCACCTCTAGCACTGGAAGGGAGTTTAATAAAAAATAATAATAATAATAAAAATGAAAAAAGGATATTTGGTGGTCTGTTGTCCAACCAGCCTATTGTGGCAACGAAACTGTGCCATTTTGCTGGTGTTGACAGGATGGTTGCTAGACCTCTTACATTCCATGATCTGATTTCCAACTCTCCTCTTTCCCTGTTGCTGGCCCTGGGTGTTCTGGTAGCCTAGTTGCCTTGTCTCGCGCTGGCTTGTGCCATTTGTTCAGGTTAGAGGTTTGAAGGTTCTTTGAGTGATAATTCCTTTATGGTGAGAGGGTGGGGAGTTGCATGGGGTCCTGGCTTAGTGAGGACTCCCCCGTATCCTCTTCCATTGTGTACTCTAGCGCCTCCATGCACTTTCCTTCCTTGTTGAAGGTCTGTGCTGCCAGTGCTGTTGCCAGGCTTGCTACTCCCTGGATCAATGTGGTCTCGGATCCCAGTGCTGTGAAAGGAAGTTGGGCAATCTCCCACCAGGGTCTCCATTGCAGGTCCTCTACCAAGGTCGTTTTTGGGTCGTACAATGCTACTATTGGACGAGCGTCCAAGCTGATTCCTTCTCGGGATTCGCTTTTCTCCCCCAGTTCTTGTACTCTTAGGAGTACTTCCACCAGTCCTATTGTGGTCGGCTTGGCTCCGGGTACGACCTTTGTCAACAACTTTTTTTCTGCTTAGGCCCTTTTCCAGTCCTAGGAGTGAAAAGCTGGGAGTGGTTGCAATCTGCCACTCGTTGGTGGTGGAGTCAATTTTTATTGGGAGCATTGTCCTTGAAGTGAGGAGTGTTCTGCTCTCTTGCCTCATCTTTTCCCAGAATGCATATTGTGTCTGGTCATTTAGGCTTTCCACCGTCGTTGCTTTTAGCCTGTGCTTGTCGTTGTGGTGACCAGTCTTTCCACTTGTGCATTCATGATTTCTGCTTGAAGGACCCGTTGCGGTGTTTGGTCTTCCTCCCTAGTACTGTCCTCTCTCCCCTTCCCGTCAGTCTCTCTTCCTTCCAGGATTTGTTTTGACCCCTTTTTTCCTTAAGACGCTTTTGGATATTCCTCCTTCTTTTTCTTGTTGTACATATTGGGTAGAGTTGACATTTTGTATCTGTCTGATCTCCAGTCGCTGCCTGTTTCCTTTCTTGCATCCTTGCCTTTCTGTGTTTGTTCCTTTTTGGTCTTGCAGTACTGTTCTGCGTAGAACGCTATCATTTCTTCTTCCTTTTCTAGCGGGCCATAGGGGTTAACTGGCACCGGGAAAGGATGAATGTGAATTGTTGTTCTTTCCCTTTGCTTGAGTTTTTCTTCCTCTCTGTAGTAGGCCATTTGCAGCTCGAATCTGGCTTCCCTCTCCCTCTTTGCCCTTTGGATGTATTCTTTGAGTTCGTCCAAGGATGCGTCTCCCCAAGGGGCGATCTCTTCTTCGCTGTAAAAGTTTTCTCCTTCCTCTTCCTCCTCCATTTGGATCCTTTTGGTTGTTCCGCTTTTCCCTTCCTCCGACTTCTTCCTTTTTTCCCCCCACCGTTGTTTTGCCCTCTGTTTTTGTTCCCTGTTGATCTTCCTCACCTGCCCCCTCCCGTGTCGATTGAGAGCTGTCCACCTCCATTCCTTCTGTTCCCTCCCGTTGTTGTTTATCCATCCTCTGTTGGCCCCTTCTTGAGTATGTTGATGGCGTTTTCTTCCTTTCTTCCTCTCTTTCCCGTTCTCTTTCTTGTCTGTTTTTTTCCGTCTCTATCAGTTCCTTCTCTGCCATTTCCCCTGTCTCATTCACGTCCATGAGTAAGTCCTTGAGGAAGCGTTCTTCTTGAATCCTTTCTAGATTTAGCACCGGGTCCCTTGTGAACATTTTTGCAGATTTCTTACCAATTTTCATGGTCTGCCATCTACTGTCCGAGGGGGGGTAAACATCAGGTTTCGGGGTAGGTTCACTTTCCAGTACCCAGACCCAGTCCGGGGCTGGTAAGTTGTCGTTGAAGATCCACCCGACGTACTGGTTGCTTCTCACGTACCAGAGTTCCCGGTTCAATCTCCACTTCTGCCAGAATTGTCTATTTGAGTACCCTTGGTTTGGCTGTCTCCAGATTTTCCGGGCAACTGGGGTCTGTTCCCGTGCTCCCTTTCTTCCTGCACTTGAAGCACAGTGGATTGCATTTGCTGGATACTGTCACCTTGACAATTCTGTCTCTCATGATGAAGAACCAGTAGTCAGGCATTTGTGGGGGAATGTTGTTGCCTAAGTCCAGGCAGATTGTCATTGTGTTGTGTTGCGGCACCAAGAAGTCTGGCGTTGTGATTATCCATTCCACAATTTTCGGATGGCCATACTCCATTTGCAGGCGTTCCTTAATTGCTCCGTGCAGGCCCTCGTGTACGTTATCAGATTGAACCCAGAAGTGTTTTTTCATCAATTCTTGTCGGTAGCGCGAGGGAGTCATTTGGAATGGGGTGTCGGGTTTCCACGGATGCACAGTGACTACTGAGGAGTTGCAGGTGAAGGTCTTGTTCCTCAGGAAGTCTGCGTAGGACGGATCCTTGCAGATTACCATTATCATGTTTCTTGTTCGTGGTTGGAATGATACTTTTGGTTTTGTTCCTTGCACTGGTTCCATGCTTTTGAGTTTTTCCCACATCCATTTGAGCTTTGCTGAGCGTTTCAACTCTTGACTTTTCCTTGAGAAGGTGAACAATACTGCATGTTTTTCGTGAAATTCGTCCAGTTTCGGAATCTGCTCCTTGGGATATTAGTATATTACCACTTCTTCCTTCCTGTGTTCTTCGGCCTCGACCAGCTTCAAGCTCCTCACTAGTTGTGTTTTGGTCTGTTCTGCTAGCCAGTTTTAAGTTTCAATTCCCATTCCCTCCATCTCATTCCTTGAAGCTCTGTCTCTTGTCTTTTACCACGATCCGGTTGACTTCGACTTGTATCCCTTTATTTAGGATGTTTGTTGTCAGTCTTGGTGAGCTGTCTCTTCTTTGTTTTTTGATGATCTGTTCTGTCTTCGTTGCCTTAACTCCTCTTGATCCTGCACCCGGGCATGTACACTCGTTTTGGGCAAGTGAATGAATAAAGAATAAAAGAATGACGAATAATTGAATAAAGACTAATTAAATGAATAATTTAATAAATAATTTAACCGATGAGTTGCTGCGAGGGATGTCTAGGATATCTCTCCTTTATGTTCCTAATCTCTTCGATGCCCGCTGGGGGAGTGATGTTTTGTGATGGGCCGCTTTGTCTGTGGAATCTGTGCTTCTTAAAAAGTCGAAGTTGATTCCTGGTCTTTGGTGGGGTTCAGCAAATGTTTCCGGCGGAGCTTCGCTTCCCTGTTTGGGGAATACATGGATCGATTTGGAGTTGTGTATGATCTGCGTGGATTAATTGAGCCCAAGATCGAGCTACCCGTCATTGAGCTTTACCTTCCCCCCCTCTGGGAACGTGGCTTCTGCTCGCACAAGGCGTTAGCAGGATTCTGCAGAGTTGAGCCTTTCCACTGCAAGGTCTGGTCCTAGTTTGGCCGAGAGGGCGATTGGGTAAGGCTATGCAGCGGGATTCCTGACGAAGGTTAAACCACCTGTCTAGTTTAACTAAATTAGAATAAATCTAAAGTGGAGATAGGGATTGGGCGAAACCCGAATCGTTGATGTAATGGGATTGATTGAGCTGAAGCTAGTGCTGTGTCGAAAATGCTTACATTGCAGATAGCAAGTTGGTGAAGAAAGCGTGTTATTGTGTGAGAGGTGAGGTTCCAATATTAGTAATTGTTGGTAGCAGGATATTTAATCGTTGGGGCAAGGTAATGAGTGGCGTTGTAGTGTGTGGGGGCTCGTTGATAAAGGGTTGGGAGAAATGGGGTGGAGAAGATGTGGAGATTGGTATGGAGGGTAGAAGAGGAAAGCGTAGAAAGTTGCAGGGGGGGCTCGGTGATGTGTGGGGGGTGCGTAGCTAGTGTTTGGAGGCGGTGGAGGTTGGGCTCTGGGGTGTTGGATGGAGCACGGGTGGGACTGGTGGGAGAATGCAAGAAGGGGTCGTGAGAGACTTATTTCTTGTAGTGGATGGGGCCGATGGGGTCTGGATGGAGAAGGGGTCGTGAGAGACTTATTTCTTGTAGTGGATGGGGCCGATGGGGTCTGGATGGGGGGGATGGGGAGTTGATAGCGGGATCCGGAGTGTGGAAGTGGGAGTTGCGTGGGTGACGGTGGTGTGGTAGGAAAGTGGGGGGCGGGTGTGTGCTATTCGGACTATATGGGCTGGGGTTGGCGAGTTGGTGTGGGCGGGGATCGAGGTTCCTATCGTTTCGATTTATCCGGACTACTGTTTGTACCATGGTTACCGTCCGGACGTCCGGATCCCATTCCAGACCGTCCGCGTCTGGATGTCCGGGCGGACGTCCGGTTCGGTAGGTCCGGAATTAATTTTTTTTTTTTTTTTGGTGGTTCGTTCATGGCCCACATCCCAAAAAAATGTTTGGGGATTTTTTGACTATTTTCCGGCCCTTTCAGAAAGCCAAAGAGGGCCGGGCTGAAACTGATTCTGATTGTGTGTGTGTGTGAAAGAGGGAGAGATGGAGAGAGAGACAGACAGGCAGACACAGACAGACAGACAGGCAGACAAACAAACAGACAGAAACAGAGACATACAGATAGAAACAGAGAGCGACAGACAGACACACACACACACACACACACACA
>BFEA01000560.1:327825-342506 GCA_003427395.1 Chara braunii | reverse complement strand
TTTTTTTTTTTTTTTTTTTTTTTTTTTTTTGTCCTGAATTTTTCGGATGCGGGTCCGGCCGGACATCATGCTCTGTCCGGGTCCGGGTCCGGGGTAACCATGGTTTGTACTTGCGTGACCAATTCTAGAGTCTCATGTTCAGTGTATGTAGTGACGACTGTTTTTGTCCGTGATGTGCGACGTGTCCATAGTGAGTGATGCGGGTAGTTGATGCAGATTTTTCTGCTTTCCCTTTACTGGGCTTCGTCCAGTGCTCGTGATGACGACTTGACTCTCCTTTTGTCACTTTCTCCCCTGGTTCAGATTCGTTGCTCCGCTCTTGTATGCTTGTCCTTGCGCTGCTCCTGACCCTCGAGGTCTGTTTGCTGAATTGTAGGTTTGATGTAGCAAACTTACCTTTTCTGTCGTGCAGAACAGTGCTGACCTTCCTTTGTGTGTGCTGGTACGCCTGCCTGTGGTGACGTTTGTTCCTCTCGAGGGCGGTGTTCTCCTTTTCTCTTCTCTCCTGTCCCTTCCTTCTTGTGTCATTGACTCTCTCCTCTGCTTTTGCCTGTATTCTCCTTTGGGCGTGTCTTCTCCTTTCCCTCCTCCTTCCTCTCCTCCTTCTTCCCCTTGTCACTCCCTGTCCCTTTCTTGTGTTAGGGGTGGCTCCGCCCGGAGATGTGTCATAATGTGCCTATCCCTTGCTCTTGTCTCTCTCCCTTTCCCGCCGGGAGTGAAGGGTTCACACGGGGAGGTGTGCGCATGTTCCCGTGCTCAGATTGGCAAGCCAAAGTCGAGGGGTGTCTCGAGGGTTGGGGGGCCTTGGACGCGCAGGCAAGCAGCTGCTCTCTTCCTCTTACCCCGAGCTGACTTTCCTTTCCTCTCCCGACGTTTTTCTCCTTTCCTTCTTCGGATATACTTGCACGCTTTCCTTCTCCTTTCCCTCGCGTCTGTTGTCTTTTTCTTAACTTAGGTCACCTCCTCTTTCTCCCTTTTTCCTCATTGCTCCCTGCTTCTCCTCCCTTCCTTTCTCCGTCTTCGTCTGTCTTTACTCTCCGTTGCTGAGAATATCCATGCCCGAAGGCGTGGCGGGGAGCTGCGTGGTCGCCCCTTCCGTTTCCCACCCTTCTCTTGCTTGTTTGAAAAGGATATGGTGCGCGCGTGAAAAAGCGCGCGGGGCGGAGATTCGTGCCGGTTGGCGGGCGCGGTAGTTGGCACAGTAAAAAAGAGCGCTTACCGGTCGGCGCTAGCGCAAGAAGTCCTAGCCCTCCAAAAGGAGTCCTTATTACTCCTTAATGCCTTTTTTTTTTTTTTTTTTAACAAAACAGAACCTTATGGCTGTTACATGCTGCGCCTGCAACAGGCTGCACGGACCATTTCCAGGCCCGTGACGTTTTCAGGCCAAAAGCCTGAAAACAAGGGCCTACAGGCCCTGTGTCGTTTCAGCCTGAAAGCCTGAAAACAAGGGCCTACAGGCCCTGTGTCGTTTCAGGCTAAATCAGGGCCTTTCCGGTCCTGAGTGTTTTCAGCCTGAAACTGAGGGCCATTTCCGGCCCCTCATGAGTTCGGCCTGCCCCGAAACTCAGGCACCAAACCACGGTTTTAGCTCAGGCCATTTTTGGCCTATTTTCAAGATAACCTTCGTTTGAGCTTCAAACCCAGGGTCTGGCACGCTTTGGCATTGGCAAGAGCAGCCTCCTGGATGGGCCAGCACTATAAAGGACTGGCCCGCCCTGCAGGCTGCAGGTAGTTCCTAGGTACTTCCCAGGCACTTCACGTGCAGTTCAGGACGCAGGAGGTAGTCTTCAGGATTCGGCAGCAGCACTCTGGAGGAGCGCTGCAGGAGTAGTAGTAGCGTTAGCAGTAGTCTTCAGCGCTGGGCGCTAGTAGCGTTAGCTGTAGTCTTCAGCGCTGGGCGCCATAGCTAGAGTAGTACTATAGGGAGAGAGATTGGGCTGAGGCCAGAGGGACTTACCTGCAGCGCCATCGCCC
Organism: Chara braunii; assembly: GCA_003427395.1. Classification (NCBI taxonomy): domain Eukaryota; kingdom Viridiplantae; phylum Streptophyta; class Charophyceae; order Charales; family Characeae; genus Chara; species Chara braunii. Next base: position 340,532 of record BFEA01000560.1, on the reverse strand, counting down.
CAGCTTCGTCTTCAAGGTACCTGCAGCACAGCGCCACCTTCACAGGTTAGTACCTGGCATATGAGAGAGAGAGAGTTCTTCTTCTTCCTCTTCTCAGTCCACCATCTCCCTCTCATCCTCTCGATATCTGACTTCACTGCATCAGCAGACTATGAGAGAGAGAGAGAGAGCTTGGTGACATTTGGATCCAGACTCGACATTGGGCTTCAGACATTTTGACGAGGGTTTATTTGGGACTTGTAACGAGACTTGGTGTTGGCGACTTTCCCATCTCTCCCCTCCTCTTCTCCATCTGATCCTCTCCTCTTCGTCTGTGCATGAAATGGACCTGGCGCCTCTTCCTGTGTAGAGCGCCAGGCTTCCTTCACACCGTGTGGTGAGAATGATGTATGTTTGGTCTGCGTTGTAACATTGATTGGGTTAGTCATTAGTATTCTAGTATTCTGCTGCGCTATCTTATACTACGTGAGAGAGGTCAGACACCACTTTGTATGTATCAGGATGTACACTGCTTGTTGAGATTTCACTTGCACTGCATTGTCCATTCCGTCCTTTTCATCACATTGAGGATCCTTGGTTTATATGTACATCGCCCAACTGGGCATGTCACGGTTGGTATCGGAACACCACACGTGAATCAGGACAACATGATCTGACACGTGTGCGGGGACTAGGTAGCTGATTAGTTTCGATTGATTGATTAGAGCGCACTAGTTAGCCCCCAAAATTACGATTTTGACCTCACTGCCGAAAATCGATTTTTTTTTTCTTTTTCTTGGATTTTGTTTTCTCGCTATTTCTGTTGTGGAAAATCGCAATAGTGCAACATCTGAAATTTCCGATTTCGTTTTTCTTCTGAAAAGTCAAAATTTCGTTGTTGAAAATCCGGAATATCTTTTTTTTTCAGAAATTTCGCTTTCCTTGCAATGAGCCCAGATGTGATGATACTCGTCAACATTACCAGTCCATATGATTATCAATCTGCTGATGAATGACAAACAATCGCAAATGTGTGAAGATAGAATGAGGTGGGAAAACATACACAGATGAAGGAGAAAGAGGGGAGAACAGACAAAGGAGAGAGAAGAAGACAACAGCCCACTTCTGCTTCGGGTCCCTCCTCCTTCTCGCCACCTCATCAATCAATAGTCCGAACACAAGATCTGAAGTTCTTCCTCAATGTGCCACATGGCACGTCAATCTGTCTACATCAGCGATCTGGAGAGTATCGTCATCAACCAGGTACATATCCTCGATAACCACAGTCTTGATCTCCTTCCAAAGTGACGAAGAATCAGAACAGCCTCATCAATCATGTAGCCCGCCACGTCATCAAACAGATACAGGTGGCAGCGGCCACGTCAGCATCGGCGCGTGGCCCAGAAGACCATCGCCAGCCAGCACCATGCCAGCCAGCAGCGCCTTGCTGTCCTTCTCCTATGCCAGCGTAGAGCCGGCGTCAAGCCAATGTCGCAGCGTCGCCAATGTCAAAGTCAATGCGTGCAGCATTGACACAAGACCGAATGCCCGTCCAGCCAGGAAGTCAACTCTTAAGTAGCGTGGATGCGGGGTCTGCACCCCGGGTGCTGAAGTCCTGCACCGTCCAGATCTCGATGTGAATGAGGGCCCAGATTGGCCAGAAACTGTATTCCTCCCGCCCTGAATGCTGTCTGGGTACCTGCACACAACAAGTGAATGTATCCGACCATAGGCCTGGGCGCGGTACCTTTGACTCTACAGTTGACTTTGACTGTTGAATTTCCTTTGTGCCGCGTTCGGTCACACAGCCTCCTCGACAGACTCAGGCTGGGCATGTCTCGGTCACATAGCCCAGCACAGACAACAGAGTCTGTGTTTTTACCGGGGGCAAAGTTCTGAGCCCCGGTCTGCTGCTGAACAGGGTTACTGCATTCCTGCCGACCCAAATTTCGAGTTCCATCGCAGAAACATTTAAGGCTTCAACCCACGTTCATAAGCAGAGACAATATAAGGAGCAGATTCAAGGAGTTCCCTTTTACTAAACCATCTGTCCTCAGATGGTGCCTGACTCTTAAAACGAACTTTGAATTGCTTCTGGTGTTGTCCTCGTGCACCTGTCGAGAAGAACCCATGTTCTATAATGCGGTCCACTTCATATCCACCATCCATATCTGGCGGTATCATAGATGGTCTATGGGGGAATTCATCTCCTTCTACATAAGGTAGCAACTTGGACGCATGAAAGATAGAATAGGTCTTGAGATGAGGGGGTATATTAATTCTGTAAGACGGTCCCTCTGCATCTCCAATTACGTTAAGAACTTCCCAGGGTCCAAAATAGACAGGCAGAAGTTTCAAAGACACATTTTCTTCTAGTGAAAACTCTTTAGACTTGACCCAGACCAGATCACCTTCTTTGAACGTTGATGGTCGTCGATGCTTATTAGCTTGTTCGATCATCCGGTCCTGAGCTTTCTTTAGGTTCTCCTTTACCATGTTAATGTCTTCTTGAAACAATACTGCGTATTCGCGGGTCCCTGGAGGTAACCTAAGAAACTGGTCCCTCGTCAATACATCAATGGGACGCTTAGGTTTCCACCCTTTATGCAGTGCGTTAGGTGTTCGTCCTGTAGAGGTATGAACACTACTATTATATGCACTTGCTATCTTAGGTAAGTTCTCATCCCAATCTATTTGATCAGGTCTTACATACATGCGCAGAAGCTGTTGGCACAAACGGTTCATTTGTTCACTCTGTCCATTCATTTCAGGGTGTTGACCTGACGACATGGTTAGACGTGTACCGTATGCCTCCATCAGCTTTTGCCATGGCATACTTGTGAACCTGGTGTCTCGGTCAGATACAATGCATAGAGGGAAACCATATTCAATCACCCATCGCATCTGAAACTTTTGGATCACAAGTTCAGTTCTCGCTTCTGCGGGTAAGGGAATGAACATAGCATATTTAGAGAAACGATCCAGAATCACCATTACCTGACTATTGCCAATCTGACTTTTGGTGAGGCTCATAAAATCCATAGAGATCGACTCACCAGGCTCGCTTGGAAATGGTAATGGTCTGAGAAGACCAAGTGGATTCTCATGGGAGGGTTTGTTTCTCTGACACACAAAACAGGTACGAACATAAGTTAGTACATCCTCTTTCAATCCCTTCCATTCAAAGCGTTCTCTAACTTCAGCGTAAGTTTTCTTGAAACCAAAATGACCTTCAGTGTCGTGACATTCCCTAATAAGTAGACTTTTGATTTCTTCCTGGTGAGGAATACACAATCGTTGTTCACTTTGGTCTAACAAGAAAAGCAAACCATTGAACGAAAAGCTGGATAACTCATACAGCAAAAGGGTAGACTTGAGTCAGAGCCAGACTTATGATATAATTTAATTGGTTTCATTTCTGATTGCACATCTTTGAGTTGCACAATCTTGCTTTTGAAATCAATGTTCGAATTGACTTCCTCGTGCCAGTCCATACCCAGAATAATATCAAAAGGTAAGTTATTTTCTATGAGGAAGGATAATTCATGCACAATCTTCTTTCCTTCCCTCGTTCGAAACTGACAGTTAATACAATCAACACACTGAGAGACAGTGATCGTACTCTTGTCTGCTAACATAGACGTTATAGGTCGAGACAAGTCTTTTACCTTCATGCCGAGATGCAACTTACGAATTGCCTTCTCGGATATGTAGGACCTCGTTGATCCTGGGTCCAACATCGCACCAACTCGCGTTCGTGCGATCTTAACATCTGCAAACAACAATTCGCCCTTAGTCTTCGCCTTTTGAGCCCATGAGCCACGTAATGCTAGCAATTCGTTACCTAGCTCATCAAGGGAGTCATCAAGAGAGACAGAACATAAGACAATGTCAGGGCGATCTGGATGATGGGCTAAGGAAGAATCATCCTCTGCCATTTGAGAAGAAGGGTAGGAAGGGGTCGCAGGCGCCTTACCTGTCTGTTCGTTCTTACCCTTAATCTCTGTAGGAGCAGATGTTACTCCTACTGGCTGTTCGCTTTTGGGTTCCGGATCATAGGGCAGTAGGCGATCACATGTCCCGATGTGCCGCACTTGAGACATTGCGCATTGTCCATGCGCTCCTGCCAAGTCTTTCTAGTCATACCCATTTCCACCCATGGCTTCCCGTCGGCAATGCCAGGGTGCCATGGAAACGCTCTTTGTTTCTTCCCTCCTGTCCTGGGTGGCCCTCCCTTGTTGGCCACAACAGCAGTGACTTCCCCCTTCCCGGAGTCATTGTTGTTATCATTCTCTTCGTTCGGCCACTTTTCCACTGTGTCGTCGTCAAAGACGACAAGTGTGTGGTCTTGGCGCTTCTGTCGCCAGAGAACTTGTTTCCCGTTGTATTGTCTACCTCCTCCTCCTCCTCCTCCAGATTTAACTACCGCTGCATAGGAATTCTTGACTTGAGAAGTCATCTGTTCCCTCTGCAGGGCAAGGTCACGAAATTGCCTGTAGTTGTACTTACCGGATTTCGCTTCGGTGACTAAGTGTCCCTGGATGGGCTCAGGCAACGCGCGGGAATAAATGTACAGCACTTGGCTGTCTTGCAAGTTCAATCCGGGAACCTGCAACAATCGGTCAACTTCACGGGACAAAGCCTCAACTGACGTCCAATGCTTTTGACCAATTGATGTCAACTGGTCAAAGGCCTTGTCGGCCGTCGTCTTTTCGAGGAAACGGTCCCTGGTTTTAGCCAAGAACTGTTTCAGTGTCAGAGTCTTCGCCCACTCACCGATGTCTTCGAAACCCGCAGCATTGGCCTCGGCCAACACCCATTGCTTGGCCTCACCACCCATGCAAGAAGTGGTGAACGCGACTTGGGACTCCGTCTCGACCGGAGCGGTACTCACATACGTTTGGATTTCTGCAATCCACAGCAACAAACTTTCTTCGTTCTTGTTGCAAAACGTAAACGGCAACTTCATCTTCACCTTTTCTTTCTTCTTCGGTTTTTCTGGTTCACTTGTCTTTTCTGGAGTTCCTTTAGGAGTAGACTTAGAAGAATGAGAAGAATGAGGAGTAGATGGCTGACTCGATCCATTTCCATTGGATCCATTTTCATTGGGCATCGTCTGAATCTTAGGACGTTCAGTCCTTATTGCATCTCCCATCAACTTCTTCACTTCTTTCTTTTCTTCTTTCTTTTCTTCTTTCTCACTTTCCTGAACCTAATTCTTACCTTTCACAATATTAGCAATTGTTCTCAATCCAACAGTGATTTCATCCAACTGATTTTGCTGTCTATCAATCTTCTCCTCAAGAAAGGTAAGATATGTCACAATATGAGCCAACGTTTGTGACATGTCAGTCTGTTCGCCTACTTCTGTTCCTATCACTTGTCTGATCTCTCTAACCTTTTGACCTCTTCGCTGTTCCTGTTGTCTTCTTCGGGCTAATTCCTCTTTCTTCCTTTCTTCGACAGCCAAAGTATCTCTGAGCTGCTGGATGTTAGCATCAATCGTTTCCTTACTTACTTCTGGTTTTCCTTCCCCCTTACGAGTAGCTTCCATGATTTCTTCCAGTTGCTTCAAAGCAAACTAGTCTAGAGCCTGTTGCCCCTGTGCAATCAGTTTGGAGGCGTATGTACCGGCTGCCACAACCTCCACAGCCGTGATAGACTTCTTCAGGCGGTCTTCAACCCCCTGAAGATCGAAATTATCACGGATGTGTTGCTCGGCATCCGGTCCAGACAGCTGTACCTCAGTCAGAAACTGACTCCACAAAGCCAACAGACAAGAAAGTGGTCACAAATCTCGGCAAGATAGACTGTTGCAAAGATCTCCAGAAGTAAGACATTTTGGGAGAACAAAAACAGGAAAATTCGTTGGCCAGATTATCCTACCGCAAAATAAACAATTCACGATCACCGGAATCAGCACACTGTTCTACCGCAAGAGACAATAATTTCACGGTCACCTGTCCCAACACTATGTCTGAGTCAAAAAGAATAATAATAATAAGGAACAGAAGTTTTCTAATTCTATTTGCTGTTCTGTTTTCAATGTGATGACATCCTATTCTATCTCAGGTACCGCAACTCCAGGCCAGCATGATCATCAACATACACAAGTGAGTACACAGGCACACAACACAGCCAGACAACAGGTAAGTCCGCCAACAAAATCAATCAATAGTTAGCGTTTTCCCCCTCTTGCTGTTTCGTCCTCCTTTGTCCTCTGTGACCAGCACCCAATCTGACGTTCGGCACCACAGCCACATCAGTCTTCTTGCCGTGCCGCTTCAGTCATCAGAATGCTGTCCTCACTTAGGCACGGTCGTGCCTGCCACGTGTCACCCCTGGCCTGCCAACTCAGCAACTCAATGAGTATGCCAGGTCAGCAGGTCTAATCAATATCATCAATGGGGTGCACGTCAGCAATGTATGCTGAAGTCGAAGTCCCAGCCTGCCACAAAGTCGAAGTTCCAACCTGCCACGTGTATCCCCTGGAGTGCCAACACAGCAGCACTTCTGTCTGCCAGGTCAGCACCAAGGTCCAGTCAGCATCATCGAGGGAATACACGTCAGGAGCAGTACCAACGCGCCACATAAGCCAGATAGCGGAATATGACACTGCCACATCAGCCTGCTATCTCACCGAATGGTGAGTCAGCAATGCCACATCATCAATCTGCTACATCCACCGGCCACGTCAGCGATACAATGCCACGTCAATGCCGCATCAGCATCGGACATGCGTACCAAGGCCACGTCAATGCCACGTCAGAATCTGACGTGCGCTGTCTTGTCCACGTCAGCCTCTTCAATGTAGATGCCACCACTTGTCGTTGTCGTGTCTGTCACACTATCGGAAGATCTGCTCTGATACCAAATTGCAATGAGCCCAGATGTGATGATACTCGTCAACATTACCAGTCCATATGATTATCAATCTGCTGATTAATGACAAACAATCGCAAATGTGTGAAGATAGAATGTGGTGGGAAAACATACACAGATGAAGGAGAAAGAGGGGAGAACAGACAAAGGAGAGAGAAGAAGACAACAGCCCACTTCTACTTCGGGTCCCTCCTCCTTCTCGCCACCTCATCAATCAATAATCCGAACACAAGATCTGAAGTTCTTCCTCAATGTGCCACGTGGCACGTCAATCCGTCTACATCAGCGATCTGGAGAGTATCGTCATCAACCAGGTACGTATCCTCGATAACCACAGTCTTGATCTCCTTCCGAAGTGACGAAGAATCAGAACAGCCTCATCAATCATGTAGCCCGCCACGTCATCAAACATATACAGGTGGCAGCGGCCACGTCAGCATTGGCGCGTGGCAGCTGCCACGTCAGCATGCCCAGAAGACCATCGCCAGCCAGCACCATGCCAGCCAGCAGCGCCTTGCTGTCCTTCTCCTATGCCAGCGTAGAGCCGGCGTCAAGCCAATGTCAAAGTCAATGCGTGCAGCATTGACACAAGACCGAATGCCCATCCAGCCAGGAAGTCAACTCTTAAGTAGCGTGGATGCGCGGTCTGGACCCCGGGTGCTGAAGTCCTGCACCGTCCAGATCTCGATGTGAATGAGGGCCCAGATTGGCCAGAAACTGTATTCCTCCCGCCCTGAATGCTGTCTGGGTACCTGCACACAACAAGTGAATGTATCCGACCATAGGCCTGGGCGCGGTACCTTTGACTCTACAGTTGACTTGACTGTTGAATTTCCTTTCGGCCGCGTTTGGTCACACAGCCTCCTCGACAGACTCAGGCTGGGCATGTCTCGGTCACATAGCCCAGCACAGATAACAGAGTCTGTGTTTTTACCGGGGGCAAAGTTCTGAGCCCCCAAATTACGATTTTGACCTCACTGCCGAAAATGGATTTTTTTTTTCTTTTTCTTGGATTTTGTTTTCTCGCTATTTCTGTTGTGGAAAATCGCAATAGCGCAACATCTGAAATTTCCGATTTCGTTTTTCTTCTGAAAAGTCAAAATTTTGTTGTTGAAAATCCGGAATATCTTCTTTTTTCAAAAATTTCGCTTTCCTTTTGAAAATTCCTGTTATTTGGAAATCCGGAATATTTTTATTCCGAAATCCGTTTTTTTGAAAACGGTACGGGAATCCCTCTTGCAGTTATCATTCTCCAACTGCGCGTACTCTCATCTGAGTAATTCCGAAATTATTTTTGTACTTCATTTTCGGAATTCTTTTATCAGAAAATTATTTGCGGTCTGAAAGTTCAGAATTTTTCCCATGGATAATTTCGCACTTCAGGGGACTTGGGAGACCTACTGAACTTGCAAACGAGTATTTTTTTTTTTCTCGATTTTTTTTGCGAAGTTCAAACTTTTTTTTTTTGATTAGTGGCTCCTTATCTGGGCGATTTATCCCACCCCTCCCCACCTATGTTGTTGCCCCCTCTGGTCTTCTCTCTATCTCCCTCCGGGTATCCCTTGCGGCGGCATTGGTGAATTGCCATGTCAGCAGGCCACGGCAGCAGTGCCACGTCAGCAACCAGTCACCGCAGCAGCAGGTCATGTCAGTGCATGGTGCTCACCCGCTCAAAGACAAGCGGCATGGATCAACAGCCAGGCGAGACTACCGAGGCCTATGAGGCCTGCATGCTGGACATGGTAGCAGAGTGCAAGCAACGGGCAGCTGCGGCAACATCCGCACGTAAGAAGGAAGATGATTACGCAGAGGAACAGCGTCGCCTCGCTGAACAGCAGCAACAGGAGGACGCTGAGGCAGCAAGGAAGGCCGCAGACGAACGCCGTCGACTACGCCGAGACAAACTCCTCGAATGCGAGCGGGGTATCGAGGTGATCGCCGACGAATGGGCGGTGGCTGCTGAAGAGGAGGGTGCCCCCTCTGCTGTGCGTGGCCTTGCAACCACAATCGAACATGTGAGCGACTTGGTCGCCACCTGTGCAGCACAGCAAGAGGACATCCTCTGCTTCGACACCCTGGTCCGGAAGTAGGCTTGACTTCTCGACGAACTGCTTGACCAGGTACGCTGGCTGGAACAGCAACTTACAACAGCCACCCCCGCCAGACCCTCCAACTTGACGGACCACGTCAACGTCTTGGAAATCGACGTGTAGACTCTCAATGATGGCACTCTAGCGACAAATCAGCGGATTGACCAGCAGATTTGTGCCGCCACAGCCAGTCCGAGCGCGACTACTCGCGAGAGCATCCCAAAGTTTGATGGCCTGCCGATCTTCTGCGATGCAACGAAGACGGACCCGATCCCATGGTGGCGCCAGTTCGAGTTGAAGTTGGACATTCACCACGTCATCAACCCGAACCGGCACGCATACGTATACCCCCGCTAGGGAGGCGCGTGCCAGGCATGGTTGGACAACATGTTGTCCACGCACAACGTAACAGTCTCCGAGCTGCATACGAAGATCAGCTGGGTTGATCTCACGGCAGCATGGCATAAGCGGTTCCAAGTGGAGTCGCCCGAGCTTCAGGCAGCCGAGAAACTTCAGTGGTTCTATCAGAACGACCTGCCAAGCACAGACAAGATAACCGAGTACCAACGCTTGGCATCCACGCCCAACTTGCCATCGACATTTGTCTCTATCAAGCACTTCTTCATCAGGAGTTGTCCGGCATTGCAGAACGCCTTGACGCAAGTTGTCGAGACGCTCACCACAAGTGAGCAGCTTTTTGATAAAGCCTCGCAGATCATCGTGACGAACATCGAAGCCAAGAATTTGGGCCATTCGTCTGCTGCAGGCCAGGGCAGAAGACAGCATCGGCCGAAAGTGGTTGTGGTCGCATTACTGACTTAACAGGAAAAGCTACAATCAGTGTGTAACAGACGACCAGAATAGCCTAGGGTTTAGGGTTTAAGAAAAGGCAGAAGGCAGAAACAGCAGTACAGACAGGATCTAGAGTACCTGACAGCCCAAAAGATGGGAGAAAGGGAGTTCAGAGGATAAAACACCATAGAGCTCGAGAAGTGGGCAAGTTCTTTCGAGTTCCTTGGGTAGAGCGGGTATAAATAATTTGTTTAAGCAAACCCTTAGATCCCAGCCCCCGACATCAGCTCTAGCGTTTAGTTTTATCCGAACAGAACTCAGCTGAGAAGAGCCAGGAGCTAGGCAGCCTAGAGGAGCAGAAGGTAGTAGATATAGGCTAACTTAGGCAGGGGTGAGGGGTGGTACATCCTTCCCTACGGAAGTAATCAATGCCGTCCACTCAGGCCTCTCATCCATAATGGGGAGGAGCGTGCTCGTGTTTTCTCTGTATTCATATCTGACTTGCCAGGGGAATAGGAACCAGACTGTTGAGAGAGGTAGAGAGACCAAGAAAGCAGAGAAGAAGGATTGAGGGGGGTACGGGTCTACCGAAACTCAAAATTATTTCTTGGAATGTGAATGGCCTAGTTGGAATATTAGAGAATGGAGACAAGTGGCAAAATGTAGTAAATTACTCAGAATGGTTCTCTCTGTCTCCACCGGATTTTTTGTGCTTGCAAAAAACACACTTACAAGATTCGGTAGGACACCAGAAAATGAAGTACCAGATAGAGAAGAAACTGCAAAGAATTAAAGCAGCATGGTGGGCCCCAGCAACAAACAATCATTCCACGGGAGTGGTTATACTTCAGAACAAAAAGGCGAAAGTGGCAGACAAGATTATCATCACAGAAACAAGGGTCGATGAGGAGGAGGGAAGATGGGTCAAGATTGACTTCGAGCTGCATGAGGAACCCTACACGCTACTGTCAGTTTACTGTCCAAACGGTTATCAACGAAGATTAGATATGATCGAAAGGCTCAAACCACTCCTGGATGGGAATAGGCACTTGATCTTAGCAGGAGACTGGAATGCCACCTTAGATCCCAGCCTAGACAGAATTTCAGGGGGCTTTAGATCAGAGGAAGAGGGTTGGACAGAAGAGTCGCTACCGATTCATGGGCTAATGACGAATTTAGAACTGATAGACCCGTACAGGTTACTCTTCCCGAATGAAAGACAATTCACCTACAGAAAGAGAAACCGTAGCCAACACGTGTCGGTTTCCAGGATAGACTACTTCTTAACATCACCAGGCATAACGGGCATGTTACATTCAGTAAACATAGGTAACCTTCCGTACGACGTGGGTTTGGACCACAAACCCATCCTTTTGAGTTTGACATCAGACAAACAAATCAGCAGAGGTAAGGGGTTTTACAAAATCAACAATTCCCTCCTCAAAACTAAGGAAATGAGACAGGCGGTCTTACAAGTGTGTCAAGAATATAACCCGGACACACACTCATTCCCAGAGCTGCTAACATCACTGTTTAAAGCTTCTGCTTTAGTGGCTAGGAGGCTCGCGACAAAGAGGAAGGAAAGAGAGGAAGAATTGACGCGGGCAATAGTGATAGCAGAGCGCAATACTATTCTACGGCCAGGGGACGAAATATATGAAAGAACACTAGAGACGGCAAGAGGAGAGATGGTGGAATGACAGCGCTGGAAAATGAAAGGCTTAAGAATGAGAGCTAGAATCAAAGAATGGGAGGAAGGGGAGAGAATGACCAAATTCTTCTTCCAAAAAATCAGGACTAGGGGCAGGAACAATCTCATAGAAAGCTTAGAAGGGGAAGGGGGGCCGACTTCCGACAAGGAGGGGTTGTTAAGGGTGGCTTTCGACTTCTATAGTAAACTATATACATCAGTAGAAGACCAGTTTTCCCTAAGCCTAAAGTTGAGGAGGCAAGATCAAAGTTTCTGAATTATCTTCAAAACACAATTTCACGAAAGCATGCTACCATGCTGGACGAACCCTCAACACAGGAGGAGTTATGGGAGGCACTAAAAACGATGACCCCAAATAAAACCCCTGGGAAAGACGGCCTGACTAGGGAATTCTGGCTAGAATTTTGGCCAATTTTGGGAGAGGAATATGTTTCCTTTCTCGAACAGGCATGGCAGGAAGAGGGTATAGGGAGCGAGCCCGCAACGGGGATAGTCACGCTGCTTTTCAAAAAAGGGAGTCCAACGGACATACAAAATTATAGACCAATAACTTTGTTGACTCTCACTCACAAAATAGTAGCCAAGGCGCTAGCTAATCGATTATCCAAAATCACGGCGGGTTGCTTCCGCCTCGATCAAACGGGATCCATACCGGGTAGATTTATTTTGGACAATGTCATGTGCCTAACAGAATCGGTCCGGTACATAAGGAACAAGAGAATCAACGCCGCCATTCTTTTTTTCGACTTTGAAAAGGCTTACGATCAGGTCAGTTGGCCCTTCTTGCAGTTGTGCATGGAAAGGATGGGGGTAGGGCCGAACTTTAGGAAGTGGATCAGGGTCTTATACAACAATGCACAAGGACAAGTACAGATAAATGGTCACTTATCCCCGTCCTACCCGATGTCAAGGTCGGTTAGGCAAGGAGACCCCTTGGCTGCCCCTATCTTTCTCTTCATAATGGAGGCAATAGCCTCCTTTCTGAGAAAGGTCCCGTCAATAGAAAGACTAACAGCTCCATCAGACCAGCAAGGACACAAGGTGGTAATCCCCACGACGATACTCTTCACGGATGATCTGACAGTCTTAATAAGGGCAACACACTCCTCCTTCCAAGCGCTAACAAGAGCTATGGAAGCCTTCCAACTGGCTTCCGGATTGAAAATCAACTGGCACAAAACAGTGGGTTGGTGGATGGCAGAGCTTGACCAAGAGTACCAGATTCCTCTCACTAGCCCGGAAGGGCTTCAATG
>BFEA01000560.1:299050-312050 GCA_003427395.1 Chara braunii | reverse complement strand
TGTGTGTGTGTGTGTGTGTGTGTGTGTGTGTGTGTGTGTGTGTGTGTGTGTGTGTGAAGAAGAAGAAGACGAAGAGGAAGGAGAAGAGGAAGAAGAAAGCTGGATATGGAGGGTGGAAACAGGAGAAGAAGAAGAAGATGTCAACCCCTCTCTGTCTCACCTGCAGAAAGCCGCTACCATGTACTGACAAGCTGAGGTGCCTCCCTGTGCTGCAGGTCACCGACGAAGGAGCTAGCTATGGCGCTCAGGTGAGTGATGCACCCCGCCGGTATGGCCTCCACCCAACCTCTACCTCTCTTTGTCTCACGCCTTGTGGTGGACCCGCCGAGATGGCGGTCCGTCACAGTGAGGACGAAGGGTTGACGAAGGAGGAGATGGAGATGGAGCTGGAAGGGACAGCGCAGCTCCGACGCGGACTCGACACGCACGTACGCCAAAATGTGCAGAATTGAGAATCACTCGAAAACAGACAACAGTCGGGGTATACCCCCAGTGGACTGACTGGACTGGACTGGACTGGACTGTTACTGACAGTGGTACCAGGCAGGACTGGACTGGACAGGAACAGCACACATCCTGTGGGTTCAGGCCACGACCTGGTCCCACAGGCCAAACAGACAAAAAGATCGATTTGCCTTGGCTGCAGGCCAGGGCAGATGGAGGCCCGGTGCATGATCCTCAAACCTGTAGTGGATCGCAAGAGCCCTAAACACGCTATCTGCAAAAGCAGTGGAACTCTGCAATAAAGAAAGCTGAGAAATCTAGTGCGGAGCAAGCTCCATGCGGTGCAGCCTAAGCTACATAATGTCAAATGAAAAGCAAATGTCTGGTATACACATCCTAACTAACAGCAGAAAGTGAAATGTAGCATGGTACAATCCTAAGGTGTGAGTTGTGGACGCCGAAGGTGTTGAAGAACAGCCTCAGAGGGAGCGGGCCCGTCCTCGGCAATCTCCTCAGCCGAAGGAGGAGGAAGAGGGTCAGTCGGCTAAGTAGGAGCGGATGTCTCAGCACGATGAGCACGGTCATATGCATGAACCAACATCCGGGCGTGCTCAAAGTGCTCGAGGGGCTCCCAAGTAGCCTCCTCATTAGGATAGCCCTTCCAATGCACAAGGTACTCGATGTGTGGAGGGGTGTCGTCAGTAACTCGGCGAGATACGATGTTGGAAACGACGAACTCCTCGTGACCATCCACCATGATAGGTGGAGGGCGCTCATAAGGACGTCCGACGAAGCACTCGGACGATCTCCGATAAGGACGCAGCAAGGAGACATGGTAAACATCGTGTACGTGAGCCTGTCGAAAGTAATCAGGTAGCTTCACGCGGAAGCTGACCAGATTAGCGGCAGTATCATAACCGACGGCCTAAAGGATGCGGCATGGACCGAAGAAGCGACGCCTGAACTTGCGAAGCATATCCCCTTCGAGCTGCAAGTGGCATGCGTCGACGAGCACATCGTCACCGACTTTGAATGGATGATCCATTCGTGATCGGTTCGCCCGTGCGGCCATGCGAGTCTGGGAGTCGGCTAGACTCTCGTGTGCGCGCTTCATAATCGTCGCCATGTGGGCGATCCAGTCGTCAAGTGCAGGACGAGTGTCTAGGCTCAACCGTGACGGTTGTAGGAAGTTCGCGGGTACGCGAAGGTGGTAGCCGAGGTCGCAGTAGAATGGCGACAGCCCCCTGGGTGGCGAAACGACGTGGTTGTACGCACTCTCCGTGTGGGCTACGTGTAAGTCCCACTGCTGGTCACCTCTAATAAACTTTCGGAGGATATTACCGAGAGTTTTATTGGTGACCTCAGTCTGACCATTCGTCTGAGGGTGGTAAGACGATGAAAAGCGGATCTGGGACCCGTACACCTCGTGTAGGCGTCGCCAGAATGTGCTGGTGAAGCACGGGTCACGGTTGGAGATGATGCTCTGTGGTAAGTCGTGATCTCTCACGACTCGATCGGAGACGATGTCGATGACCTCATGAGCGCTAATGCGATAGCGGCACGGGACAAAACGTGCACGCTTCGTGAAGTGATCGACGACAACCAAGATAGCATCATGACCACGTCCAGTGGGTGGAAGAAGGGGACCAACGAAATCCATCAAAATGGACTGCCAATGAACCTTGGGTATGGGAAGGGGCTGAAGTTACCCATATGGAAGGTGGTTCGCACTATTCACCTCCTGGCAGGTAGGACACTCCTAGATGTAGGCTTTGACAAAGTCCTTGGACTTCAGCCAGACGTATAGGCGGCAAACACGAGCCAACGTCTTGTGGAAACCTATATGACCAACGACTGCCTGATCATGGAACTCTGCGACGGCCTGGACGCGGAGCTTCCGGTGGAGGGAACGTAGATATGTGGTGCTAGCTGACCAGATCTGTCATGCTAGTACACGAGACCATTCTCACCAAAGGAGTATGAAGGAACGGTCTTGCCACTCCCAAGTGTTGCGTGGATGACGCGATAATGAGGGAAGTGGCGGTACTGAGTGCGATATACGTCGATCACCGACCGATCAATAGTGGTGATGGAGATGGCAGCAAGATGGATGGGTTCCTGATTCTGATCTGGACGACAGGACAAGGCATCGGCGGCGCGGTTTGTTTCACCCTTGATAGGTTGAGTGGTGAAAATGAACTCGGATAAGTCACGCCACCAGCGTGCCTGTCGAAGGGAAAGTTTGGGCTTGTTGAGGAAAGCCTGGACAACTGGGTTGTCTGTGCGCACTGTGAAGGGCGCCCCGTGCTGAACGCCAATGCCGGGTAGCATAAACTACTGTGAGAATTTCGCGTTCATCAGCAGTGTAGTTTATCTCGGTAGGCAGTAGCTGACTGGCGTAGAAAGCGATCGGGCAATCCCCAACACGAGCCTCGACAGTCCCATCCTCTGCGATGGTCGGGGAGTAAGTAACGGGAGAACTGTCAGTGGAGGGAAGTGGTGGGAGGATACGCGTTAGTCGAGAAGCAGTGTCAGCAGGAGGGGGGAGGGAAGGAGGGACATGGGGATAAGGTGAATCAGGAGGAGAGGGAAACATCTGAGAAAGTACAACTCCTACTGCAAAATCTGACACATCAATGGTGACGATGAAAGGACGGTTAAAATCGGGGAGGCGAAGAACCGGCGCACAAGTCACCGCCTTCTTGAGGGTGAGAAAGGCTTCCTCACAGAGGGGTGTCCAAAACCACGACGGGTTCTTCCGGAGGAGGTTAGAGGTAAGGACGTAGGAATATGTAGCGTATCCCTGGATGAAATTATTGTAGTAACTAGTGAGGCCTAGGAAACTGCGAAGCTGCTTGGCGGATGCGGGGATGGGCCACTCCGCAATAGCAGTGATCTTCACGTCGTCCATGTGGAGACCTTGGTCAGACGCATGGTGTCCTACGAAGTCCACTTTGCGCTGGGCAAAGCAGCACTTACTAAGCGTGGCATTAAAACCATGCTTGCGTGAGCGTTGTAGGACATCGCAAAGGTGTCTGGGATGGTCTTCTAAGGTACGGCTGTATACCAAGATGTCATTCAGGTATACGAGAACATATTCTTCAAGAATGTCCCTGAAGATATCGTTCATCGCCGTCTGGAAGGTGGCGGGTGCATTGGTGAGGCCAAATGGCGTCACCGTGAACTTGTAGTGGCCGAAGCGCGACAGAAAGGCAGTCTCCGGCTGGTCCTCTGTGGCAATGCGGATCTAGTGGTAACCGCTACGAAAATCGATTTTCGTGAAGAAGCGGTTGTCTGCCAGACGGTCAAACAGCTCATCCGTGCGAGGCATGGGATAGTTGTTTTTAATCGTGTAATGGTTAAGGCCGCGGTAGTCAATAAAGAGGTGAACATGTTTGTTCGCTTTGCGAGCAAAGAGGACAGGTGCACCCCAAAGGGAGTTATTGGGTTTAATGAAACCCAGTAGAAGGAGCTCCTCGAGGTGATATTTGAGTTTCGTCGCCTCTGGAATTAAGAGTCGGTAGGGTGTCTGATGGCGTACACAATAGTCAGGCACGAGCTAGACGAATGCTCAACACCGCGCATTGGAGGAATCCCGCTATATGAGAAATACGGGGGGAAAATGTCGCGGTATTCTCGAATCAAATCATGAACGGCGAACTCTAAGTCGGCGTGAACTACGTGAGTTCCTCAACGTTTGCGTCGGCACGAGACGTATGTGTGGACTCAGCAGTGAGCGGCGTAAAGACCTGGGATGTCGACGTGGTATCCACAGGCTGGGGGGTGGATGTAGGGATGAGAGCCCCAAAGATGGAGGGAGGGTCAGGGGGATCGGACTCCAACGAGATCAGCTCAACCTCGGGACAGAGTGGATCATAGTGAAGAAGATCCATGACGTTCACTGAGTAGAACGTGATCTCCTCCTGTCGTATGAAGTGAGCAAACTGACGAGGAGAAGTGACGGTGATGTCTGGGTGGGACCCCGAGGAACGAGGGTCCTGGGAGGTAGGTCGGGAGGGATGTCGCCCGTGGTTCCAATGAAGGGGACTCGATAGGTCTGACCACACTTCGCTTTGAGAACGAGTGTTTCAGTCGCCCATTCGGCCTCTGTGCCACGGAACCGGCAAGACCAAGGGAGTGCCAAGGATAAAGTTGTACCCTGTCTCCAGCATGTCGAAGTATGCAGAGGAATGATAGCGTCGAGGCACTTGGGTACTATCCGGTGGTTGTAGGGTGAGGGAAAAGTGGAGGTCAGGAACCGTCTAATCGAAGAAGCGTTGCGTTTTGTTATCTCCGAGGGTAACGGAGATAGGAGAGCGAGACCCGAAGGTAGCTAGACGAGTTTCCTCAACCATGCGAGGGTGAATGAAATCTCCTTGTGAGCCGAAGTCCCATAAAGCGTGATACACCCTCATAGATGTCTCCAAGCGGATATGAATGATGGGAGGGTGCGATTAGGGTCAGACAGCAGAGTGAGAAGACGACGCAGGGTGTTCGTGTGTCTCGTGAGTAGCTCCTGACGAGCCCGAAGAATGCTCAAATCCAGGAAAGATGACACAACGTCATCGTGGGTCGCCAACTGAGAGCTACAACGAGTTGTGCGAATGGCGCGATACGTCGGAAGTCTCGGAGGGGAAGGACTAGGTGCGGCGATGTGCTGTGAGGCTGACGATACCTCGACAGGTGACGGGCCAAAGGGAACTGCGGCTGTTGTGTTCTGAGGGTTCTCTGGTGGGGTAGCCAAAGGGGCAAACCGCAACTCGATGGTCAGGAAGCTGGCTACGTGCGAGGCCTCAACGGTACACTGCACCGTGGCTAACTGGATGGGACTGGTCGGGCAGGGCCAGGGGGGGACTAAGATCGGCGTTGACGAGAAATGTAAGCATAGTGTCAATCGAGGGCGGCATGGTATGGACACTGTGAGGAGGTGTGTCCATCCTGGCGGCAACGAAGGCAACCTCGACGAGCCTCGAGGGCGGCGTGCTCCTTGGGGGATAAAGCTCCACAAAGAGGGACGAAACCCTGCGGGAGGTCTATTTGAGGGACGACGAACGTTGCCGCGCCCCCACCGCTTCCAAGGCTAGGTTCGATGTCCCTCCCCGGTCCGAGTGCAGAAGCAGACTGTCACGCAGGATTTGGTATTTATAAAGGAAATTATATAAAAGTACATTCATAAAACATCCTTTGTCACTCTCAGTCGAGTAGTTAGGAATATCCCTCCTGCCAGCGGCGACATGACTTAGAGTCAGGCGTTCAGGTTTATCGCCTTCACCTGACCCCGTATAAAGATTAGATTCAAGGTCACCGGAGTCCCTATTATCCAGGAGTCCTTCAAGTAGCCTTGAGTGTAACCTGTAAATGTGAAGGGGAAATAACATACATGCATCATAGAGCAAATGACACTGAAAGAACAAGAAGACCAGAAACCAGACTCTGCAAGAGCATGACCAGAGACACAAGACTGAAGAGTAGTACACAGGGAATGCAGGAAGCAGCCATTGGAGGGCTGCAATCACTGACAAATCATAATAATAATGTCATGATACATCACAATGACTAGAGTATACGAGCCTCAATCAATTACAATGAGTGGTACCCCCTCGTGAGTGGGTTCGATTGTCCGAGACTCCATGTCCGGTACGAGCTGGTCCTTCTCATCATTGAGGACCTGAGTGGATATCGACTCTGGGACCACGTAATTGATATCCAGAGAGGCTGTTGGGTCAATCTGTAGGATGTACGCCATGCACCTAGCCATCTCATCGTCTGCTACACTCCTGAGGTACAGCTCCTCGGCGAGGGAAATGTTGCCAATGGCACCGATCAAAATCTCAATCCGTCCCTTGCCGTAGATGTAGTCGTAAGAAACCTCCAGGAAACCATCTCCATGAAGTGGCTTTCGAAAAGCCTGCATGGCAAAGTCTGCTCCAACTAGGTGACTGTAGCCATCCCCAAGATAAGGGACAGGTCCCTTCCCTCTAGAAGGGTCGGCTACCTCCTCCGACTTGGGCTCTCCTGACATAGAACTCAGTATCCCTCAAGTACCGTGCAAGGAGATATGCGATCCATCGCAATGCCGCCCTCCGTCGTCGCCGCTTACCGGTCTCCAACGTCTATGGAATCAAAACCTGTGAGTATCCCAGTCAAAGTAATCAACATCACTCACACAGCAGGGCTCTTGGTCGGACTCATCTGTCTCACACCTCTGTAAACAAGTGGTAATAGGTATCCCGCACCTGGCTACCTCGCTCCTTATTCTCCTGTCCTGACGCCTCTTCTCCCTGCTACCACCCTTGCTGAGAGGTTTCGGATTACAGCCATCAAAATCAAAGAGAGCACCGCCTGGCGCAAAGGGGACCTGGGGAAATAGTACGTGTAGCCAGTGTTCCCTCCAGTAACTCTCCCGATTGTGCATTAGTCACCTTTTGCATTGTTGACTGAACTGAGCGGCCACGGGACTAACGGCTAATGCCTGTGTTGAGACTATTCTCAGCAGACTGTGCTAGGACCGCCTTTTGTTGAATGTGTTGCGCATGCCCCTCTGCACCCACGGACTGGTCTAGATGCATGCACGACTTCAAACGGAAGAAAACTAAAGAACCTTTCGCTTAGATCTGTCTAGGACCTACCTACAACATCTAACCTTTGAATATTAAAGTTGAACCCACGTGACCATGCTATGTAGGGACGGCCAGGCATGTAGAATAGCAAGCATGCACCGACGCAGCTTGCAGGCGGATGCGCAGAAAACAGCAAGCATGAGTCCACGCGGTTTTTCAAATAAGCCTGCAGAATAGTATGCATATACCCACACAGCCTTGCAAGACAGTCAAGACAGCTAGCGCATGCATATGATCCTCGAAACACTCATACGGAACAGCGCGCGGGTGACTATACCCAGGGTTGTGTGGTGAAAACAGAGAGAATGCATGTGGATTAAAAGAGGGGGAATACCAGAAGAGAAAGACGGAGAAGGGAAAAAGAAGAAGGAGACAGGGTATTACGCTTTCTATTATTATTATTATTATTATTTTTATTGTTGCTATCATTTATCGTTACTATTACTATTTTTACTATTATTTCTTTCTTGTTATTGTTATTATTAATGTTATTTATTTTTGTTATTGGCATATTGCTATTATTGGACCTCACAGGCTAGAGAGGAAAAAGGATGCAGGGGTTGGAAAGGAGAGAGACGTCGTCTCTGTGTGATGGTACCTACCCTCTCCATCCTCCTACGTTCTTTTCTTTGATTAATCCTCTCAGACACCTATCACCTTGATTACCGATGTTTGATGATGAGGTTCTACTGAGACAATCCTGGGTTCTTTTCTAACTCTAAAGTTCAGACTATTAATGGCATAGACTAGATACTACCAATGACAGGGCGATTGCGGGAGCTTTGGCGGAGGTCAGGAGGAACTCTGGAGGTAGGGAACCATGAGGTACGCGGTACCTATCCTTTTTCCTTATACCCTTACAGGTTATACCCTCCTATCGAACTGCATGTGTAATTGAGTGATATACTGTTTATGCCTTTTCTTCAGGACCTAAATATCAAAAGTAAAAGTATTATATGCTTGGATTAAGAATCTGTCTGAACTGAGGAAAAAGAACCTAGGAAAGAACCAAGAAGGAACTTAGCCTGCTTGGTCTTGAGAAAACAAAGGCAGTCACGCTGCCTGCATGGAATGACTAAAAGGGTACTCGTCGTGCGAACTACCCAGCCATCCACCTAACTAGTTAACTTTTGACATGCATGCATTGATGACAGGAAGATGTCGTGCGTCTTCTCTGTTGACTCACGAGCTAAATCCAAGACTAATCCGGTACTCCCGTGGAGCACATGTCTTCAAGTGATTAATCAAAGCATGACTAATCCGGTACTCCCATGGGGTACACGTTTTCAAACAACTAACAAAAGCAGAGGTAATAGGAGGCTCCCGTGGGGTTCTCCTATCACTGATCTGACTTAACTTGGGATGGGAATTAAGTACTCCCGGGTGAGTACACGAACTCCTGAGTCTAAGTCGATCTATGCGACTTCCGTGTAAGTCAACAATACCTTTTGCTCAACTTAATACATAAACGAATAAATGAACGATCAGGGCGACTAACCTAAAGGTGGTTTTTGATCTCCTACGCATCGAACTAGTATTAGGGTGACTCCCGGGAGGGTTATCCTAATACTTTGTTTGATCTGGGGATCAACTAACAAGGAAAGAATGAGTTGATTACGTTTGGGCAAGTAAAAGGGGTACTCCTGGGTGAGTAACCCTGCTACTTGTTTTGGTATGACTAAGAAGTTGGCTTGTTTAAATTACTAATGATTCATCTAATTGACATTGAATCAGGTTATGGGAGGCTCCCGTGGAGTTCTCCTATCACTTGATTTGACTAGACTTAGGAAGGGAATTAAGTACTCCCGGGTGAGTGCAATAACTCCTAAGTCTAAGTCAATCTGGTCGGCTTCCGTGAAAGTTGACTGATCTCCTACGCAGCAAACTGGTAGTAGGGTGACTCCTGGGAGGGTTATCCTAGTACTTGTTTGATCCAGAGGTCTACTAACAAGGAAAAGAATGAGTTGATTATGTCTGGACAGGTAAAAGGGATACTCCCAGGTGAGTAACCCTGCTACTTGTTTTGGTATGACTAATGGATTGGCATCGTTTGGATACTAATGGCCTAACTATTTAAATCAGGATATGGTAGGCTCCCGTGGAGTTCTCCTATCACTTGATCTGACTAGACTTAGGAAGGGAATTAAGTACTCTCGGGTGAGTACACGAACTCCTAAGTCTAAGTCAACCTGGTCGACTTCCGTGAAAGTCGGCATACCTCTTGCTCATTCACGATGAGTGGGTAAAGTAGGGGAACGGTCAAGGCGACTTAACTTGGAGTTGTTTTGACTCATCTCCTACTCATCAAACTGGTAGTAGGGTAACTCCCGAGAGGGTTATCCTAATACTCGGTTGATTCAGAGCTCTATTAATGAAGAAATGATGATTGTGTTTGGGCAGTAGAGGAATACTACCTGGTGAGTAACGCTACTACTTGTCTAGGTATGACTGACAGGCGGCATAAATGAGTACTAACGTTCGATCTGGTAACTTTCAAACCGGATATAGGAGGCTCCCGTAGAGTCATCCTATAGCCTGCTTGGCTACATCCTAACGTACCAAGTAAGGCACTTCGGCTTATCTAAGTCTACTGACTTAATCCTGGCTCGTCTGATTCTAAGTAAGTAGTAGGGTGACTCCCGTAGGGTCATCCTATTACACTTGTGATGATAGACTGAGCTTTGATTAAGGAATAATAGGAGGCTTCCGGGAAGGCCGCCTATTACTAGCTTGAGCTTTAAATTGACACCTGAATCTGAAATGGGTTTTGGAATCACTTATCGTAACTAATACTCACTTGTGGGTTATCCGGTCACTCGCGCATGATTGCTTGAATTGTTTGATTGCATGAAGACTGCCTGGACTATGAAGGGTGGTTGAGTGCTTCCGTAGGGGCAACTCGACTACTCGTATGACTAACCTTTTGGTTTGGAATTGATCAAGTAGTGGATGATTCCCGGGAGAGTCAACCTACTACTTGCGTATGTCAGGACAAGAAGAATAAAAAAGAAAAGGGAGTGCTCCATCAGGGGCGACTTCAAAAGTCCATAGGGAGGAGTAGAATAGAAGGCAAAAACCGCAGGGACAAAGGGTTAGGAAAAGAGAGGCTTTGCGTAGCCTCAGTTTATTGAACAAGCTCCTAATGAGGAGTTGTCAACAGCATGAGTTAATCTCAGCTAGACTACCGCATAAAGCACCAAAGGGTGTGCTTGTCCACGAGAGAGAAAATGCAAGGACTAAAAGTTGGGGAAATATGAGTTTCCCTAAGACAACTTAAGACATAGGCAAAGTAAGCTCCTTGAAATAACGGGGGGAGGAGTGACAGACGACTTAGGGTAGATAGAAGCTAAGGGTTCGACTTTGGGGATTGATCCCAAAGATCACGAACCAGATCTAAGGGCTTGACCCTTAATAGGTGGGAAGTCAAGAGGGGATGTTGAATCATTGTTGACCTGTGTGTGTGCAGGTCTTTGCATTGGTCTACTGCAATTGAAGGAGGAGTCCTACGTAAAGGACTCAATATTCTGTTATCACTCGATAACAGGCCGGTCATTGCCGATTCAACTTTTTCCACCTTGACTTGTTACCTACATCTAAAATCAAACCCTGTGGTCGGTAAAACTGTCACCTGTGGTCATCGCCTAAATGGTCCTGGTCACTCTCAAGGGTCCTTCGAATAAAGTGTGAGGGGGTTGGGCTTGCATCTCAGGAAAGATAGAGCTGTCTTGCATGGTTTGGGGAGTGAGGGACAATGTCATTGGTTGATGGTTGACGCCGTTAGTGCATGGCATGTGGACTGTCTTTTGCATTATGTTGTGCAGGTCTGTCTTGTGCATTG
This sequence comes from Chara braunii, assembly GCA_003427395.1. NCBI lineage: Eukaryota > Viridiplantae > Streptophyta > Charophyceae > Charales > Characeae > Chara > Chara braunii. The sequence continues at coordinate 301,148 of BFEA01000560.1, read as the reverse complement.
AATTGGATTGGACTGGAATTGACATCGTGAAGAGTCTGGACACTCAGCACTTGTGAAAGTGGGAAGGGTTCCCAGCGGTAATACCTCAATATTCATAATCAAGTCATATATAACTTCTGTATTATCTGATGATCAGTCATACGTTGAGTAGAGTAGGATATCCTTTGGTAGTTACAAGGTTTGTTTTGATACATTGAACATAGGGGTCAGAAGGAGAAAAGTGTTTTGGGAACAAGAGCGGACATAGACGACCAATTCAAAGTTCGACCTGAATATCTAACGGGTCGGTCCTAGGCGTCTTACCGTGCGTACCCCATTTTGTGCTACAGCGATCGAGCAAACGCCCTCGGTCGACCTACCTCTACACAGGCATGTAAAAGCCTTTGCACGTGGGCCGGTAGCTCAGCAGGGATACGCCTACCTGAGGGTGGTGACAGCCCCTCGGGTAGAGGTAAGTTGTACCTCGCGACGTCCCGACCTGTCGCAGGGCGTCGTGAGAGGTATAGCACGCGCGCACGGTTGGAGTGGTGACAAGTTGTTTAGTCAACAATAAATCCTGTGTGGCACGACCATGAGGTTCAGCGCTCCCAGCAGGGTGCGGGACCACCGCGCGCGACACCGTACTTATGCCTCGATCCTTCCATCGTTCTTGCCTCCGGTTTTCTCTTTCGTGCACAAATTGGCCATATACAGTCTCTCGAGTGATGGGAAGCTATTCGGGACTCACCAGTCCCGACAACGGCGCACCCGTTCACGTACTACTTACAACAAAAAGGAAAAAAAGAAAAAAACTTCCCTCTTCGATTTATGCTCGTCAGCCTTGCGTAGGGGCCATGCTAATTTTCCCTGTATCGTTCCATTTTTTAACGGATGTCCCGAAGGATGAACACCAGTCCCACACATGTGACTACACAAGATCAGATCCGAAAACCAGATCTGCACTACCGTTGTTCATGGTTATGCCGACACCAAACTCAGGCCCCCCTTGTCACAGCGCCCCAGGCCCCGCGCTTGCCTCTCTTCATCCCGCCAGGTAAGTACCCGACCCCGCGACCTGCCTCTCTTCAGCCAGCCAGGTAAGTACCCAACCCCGTGACTTGCTTTCTGCAGTTTGACAATCCTGCGGAAAGCTCTGGATGAGACCTAGCATCTTGACAACTCGATTTAGTATTTCATCCGCATATCCAAGTCGGACGAGGGATTTGTACGTCAGAATCGTTGTGAGCCTCCGCCAGAGTTTCCCCTGACCTTGCCCTACTGATGCATAGTTCACCATCCTTTCAAGTCCCAGTGGCCATGCTCGCACTCCAACCTCTCACCGCTGATTGCGGTTGGCGGACGGTACACCTACCGTGCCCCTGCTACTCAGGTTTCTCTCGTCTGGTGGACTAGCCATTCACCGATTCGCAAGCACGTTGTACTCCTCAGCCCCGATGCCTTGCCCAGCCACAATTGAGCAAGTATAATAATAAACATAAAATAACGACCGCAAAAAAAAATAAAAAAATGAGTCGCACGGTGAGACGTAGAAAAATGAGATGTTAAGATTGCTGGGATAGCCTCACCGGGCCCTCAACCCGCTGGCTTCCCTCTCTTGCTCCAATACTCCTGTGTCGTCGCTCTCTGACTTCGATCCTTGAGTCTCCCTGTTGAAAGTCCGACATCATAACCAATAGTGCTAGGCCCAAGGCTGAGCCTGGTACTAGCGAATACCTATATAATTCGATACGATACTACGTCTGGATCCACTAAAACGTTTACCGACCCACATTGTCGTTGATGCCATCCTCCATACGAGCACACACGCCGCGGTCAAACGATCCAATCAAAATACGAAAGTTTTTTTTTAACTTAAATTTAATCAAAAATAAAAATTATTTGGTCGGCAACCAGGCCGGCTCCATAATCATCACTAGCTAAGCGCCCGCGGTGCGGGCGGTGCACGCAATGCCCGGCAAAAAAAAAAAAAAAAAAAAAAAAAAAACTTAGGCTCAAACTAACTGCTAAATTTCAGCACTATTAACGAATTCAAGAAACGGAACACAAATAGAGAGACAATCAAAGGGAGAGAGAGAGAGAGAGAGAGAGAGAGAGAGAG
>BFEA01000560.1:272202-284632 GCA_003427395.1 Chara braunii | reverse complement strand
TCGGGCACGCCATTTGAGTGTGCACCCAGGCTCGGGCAGGCCATTTGAGTGTGCGCCCAGGCTCGGGCAGGCCATTTGAGTGTGCGCCCAGGCTCAGGCAGACCATTTCAGCGTGCGCCCAGGCTCGGGCAGGCCATTTGAGTGTGCGCCCAGGCTTGGGCAGGCCATTCGAGTGTGCGCCCACGCTTGGGCAGGCGATTTGAGTGTGCGCCCAGGCTGGGCAGGCCATTTGAGTGTGCGGCCAGGCTCGGGCAGGCCATTTGAGTTTGCGCCCAGGCTCGGGCAGGCCATTTGAGTGCGTGCCCAGTCTCAGGCAGGCTATTTAAGTGTGCTCCCAGGCTCAGGCAGGCCATTTGGGTGTGCGCCAGTCCGCGCCCATGCTCGGTATTGATATCTGAGTGCGCGCCCATTTGCGCCCCTGCTCGATCTTGATATTTGAGTGTGCGCCCATGCTTGGCATTGCTATTTGAGTGCGCTTCCATGTGCGCCCATGCTCGATATTGATATTTGAGTGCGTGCCAATGCGCGCCTATGGTTCGTATTGCTATTTGAGTGTGCGCCCATGCGCGCCCATGCTCGGTATTGATATCTGAGTGGGCGCCCATGCACGCCTATGCCTCGTATTGCTATTTGAGTGTGCGCCCATGCGAGCCTGTGCTTATTGTTGATATTTGAGTGCGCGCCCATACGCGCCCATGCTTGGCATTGCTATTTGAGTGCGCGCCCATGCGCGCCCATGCTTGTTATTGATATTTGAGTGAGCACCCATGTGCGCCCACACTTAGTACTGCTACCTGAGTGCGCGCCTATGCTTAGTATCACTATTTCAGTGCGCGCCCATGCGTGCCCATGCTCGGGCAGGCTATTTTAGTATGCGCCCAAGCTCTGGTTGGTTGTTAGAGTGCGCGCCCAGGCTTGGGTTGATGTTTTAGTGCACGCTCATACCTGGTGCCGCTGATCCAGCGCGCGCCCGAACTCGGTTTGGATGTTTTAGTGAGCGCCCCAGCTTGGACTAGCTGGTGCGTTGCGACGACACATTTCCAGTTGTTTTTGAACGCGCGCCTTGCCGATGTGATGGTTGGGAATGTACGCCCCGCTAGTGTGATTAGTCTTGAGGTCATGAGCCCTACTGGAGTGATGACAGAGTGTAGCTGCAGGTATGACTAGGCCCTCGCTCCCATTGATTTGACTCCTTGCCGATCAGTCCCTATGCAGGCAATACCTTTTTAGTCCTTGTGCAAACGGTATTTTTCCTGCACCAATGATTTCTGCGCAGTCTGGTCCCAGTGCACATTGTATTATGCGACTGGTCCCTGTGTAGATAACACTTTGTTGATCAGTCCTCCACCGAGATATTACTGGCAGTCCCAGTCCTCATATTCTAGTCCACTCGCTGTGGAGATACCCTTATGATGTTGCTGTATTGAGTTGTCGAGCTGTTGTTCAGCCGGGCCCATTCAGGCGGGTCCCTATATCGAGTTGATCACTGTTCAGGCGGGCCCATTCAGGCGGGCCCCTATATCGAGTTGATTGCTGTTCAGTCGGGCCCATTCAGCGGGCCCCTATACCGAGTTGCTGGTTGGTGTTCAGCCGGGCCCATTCAGGCAGGCCCCTACATCGAGTTGATTGCCTCTTAGGCGGGCCCCTATATTGAGTTGATTGTCGTTCAGTCGGGCCCATTCAGGCAGGCCATCACGTTGAGTTGCTGGTCGCTATTCAGTCAGGCTGATTCAAGCAGACCCCTACATTGAGCTGGCTGCTGCCGATTTGTTTGGAGGGTCTATTGAGTTGCTGCTCCTTTTCAGAACCCACTGGGGCATTTTATCCATTGAGCTTCTGGTACTCCCCTAACTCCCGGACACTACCGACTGGCTGGTCACTCAAATGGACTGTTTTACCATACCTTGCAGATTGGCCAAGCTGGCACCTCAGCATGTTGCCGCCCCAAGGTGGGGCAAGCTCGTGAAGACGTTTTGATATGGCTGTATTGGGCATCATCACGTGAGAGATGCAGGGGAAGGAATAAAGGGAGCCACCTATGACCGGATTGCTGACTATATTTTCCGCGCCTAGGCTTGTCGCCGGTTGTTGCCTGAGTGACTCATGCATGGAGTCTCGTGGGTTGCCCGAAGGCAAAGTGGGCTATGTCAAAGATTAGCAGTTAGAAGGGGGCAGGGTCAGTGCTAGTAGGTCCACGTGTGTGTATCTGTAAAAAGTCAGACGAAACAGTCTGACGCAGTCACATTTTCAGGATTTGTACAGCGAATATGACCACACACACATAACCTGTGCACACACAGACACAGTCTGCACACATACAGACACAGTTTATTCTCACACAGATACACAGTCTATCGACACACACAGACAGTTTGTTTCACCTACAGACACGGTCTGCACACACACACAGAATTTGTCTTTACAAAGACAGTCTGTTCGCGCACAGACACGGTCTGCACATGCACAGACAAACTGTTCTCACACAGACAGTCTGTTTGCACGCAGACCCGGTCTGCACACGTACAGACAGTCTGTCGAGGTGTGACAAAACAGTCTGACACACTCATGCTTTCGTTGACTGTATAGCGAACTATGGCAACACACACACACACACAATCTGCGCACATACACGCACACACACACACAGTCATACAGATGCTGCCCCACAGGTGCGTTGGTGAAAGTCCGACAAGACTGTTCGACGCAGTCTTGCTTTTCTGTTCACACCGCCCGTCGCTCCTATCGATCGAATGGTCCGGTGAGGTATCTGGATCTCGGCGGTCTGCTGCTTTCTGTCTGTCTGTCTCTGTTTGTCATTGTCTGTGTGTCTAACTGTCCGTCTGCTAGTCTGTTTTTCTGTCTGTCAAGGTGTCTGTATGCCTGTTTGTTCGTCTGTGTCTGTTTTCCGCTGTTTGTCCGATACCGTTTGTCTGTCACTATTTGTCCGTTTGTCACCGTTTGTCTGTATGTTCGTGCCTGCCTGTCAAGTTCTCAGTTTGTATGTTTGTGCCTATCTGTCAAGTTGTCAGTTTGTATGTTTGTGCCTGTCTGTCAAGTTGTCAGTTTGTATGTTTGTGCCTGTCTGTCTCCCTTTCTTCTCTCTCACCGAGGATGCGGCACGATCCAGTCAACCCCAGTCCGGTCCAGTAAGTACCATGAGGGACTTTGTGCACCATGGGCCGATGGAAAGGGGCAGACCAACGAGCTACAGAAGTATAAGTCAAGAGGCAGCGCCCAACCATTCATTCATTCCTGCGTGAGCCATGCGGAAGCGCTGCCACAACGACTTGTGCAAGGAGGTCTGCAGTGAGCCCGGGGGACGCAGTGGGCGAGAGTTACGCGTGTGGGATACCCAGGGTGATCCAGTGTGTGTGAACCGTGAGTTGTTTGGGCGCTGAGCCGCCATGACCAACTGAAAGTGAACTCGTATATGGAAGCCATATCCCTAAGTTTTGGGTGGGCGCATGTCGCCAGGTTGCTGCGGTGCTGTTTACATGCATGTAAAGTGTGCATGAAGGCGAGTCTGATTGTAAAATAATAAAAGAATAAAAGTAATCCATCAATCAAGCAATAATAATAAAAGAAATAATAAAATTAATTCAAATAAAAAAATGCAGGGAAAATGAGTGATAGCGTACTTCAGAAAACAGCATCATACATTTGAGACCAGATAGTCTTGACCTCGAATCAACAGCAAAATTGCATTCAGAGATTCACCAAATAATTAACACACCAAGAGTTCATAACTGACAACGCTGAAATAGTCCCATTATCATCATCAACGAAGAACCAGAGTTGTCCTCCTATCTGGCGCACGGCGCCCAGATGACAGATGGCAGATCCTATCTAGCCTAGACTACAATGCCTGCCGGTGACGTCAACAACTTCCCGAAGTACGAGCCGATATCGGCCAAAGCCAATCGCTTCGAGCTCCGGGTAAGTCTCACATATTACTCAGAACCTCGATCCCCCACTCTCAGATGTCACATGCACCCAAGCACATCACGCGCCCCGTTTTCTCTTCTTCGTTACCCCAAGTTTAGAAGGTTATTATCATGGAAAAATATAAAATAATAATAATAATAATAATAATAATAATAATAATAATAATAATAATAATAATAATAATAATAGTATGATTATAACGATAATCAATAATAATACTCATTACTAATGATCATACTTAAATAATGACAATAATAATAATAATAATAAGAAGAAGAAGAAGAAGAAGAAGAAGAAGAAGAATGCTTTCGGTCAGGTACAAACGGAGTAATGGCGCATTGGGATCGGGGAATCGGTTGCTCATACTCCACGACAGTGGTCCATGAGTCATCATGGTAAGCTCTCTCTCTCTCTCTCCCACTCTCTCTCTCTNTGTGTGTGTGTGTGTGTGTGTGTGTGTGTGTGTGTGTGTGTGTGTGTGTGTGTGTGTGTGTGTGTGTGTGTGTGTGTGTGTGTGTATCACCAACGTTCGCGGACACTCGCGAGGAAGAAGAGGTGAGCCTCAACGAATAGCCGAAGAAGACACGACAACACTGCAACATTCCGAAAGGCAACCCCTCTCTCTCTCTTCGTTTTAGCGGTAGGTTCATTCGTGTGACTTTTTCCACTTTTAGTGGTTTATTTATTGGTTTTTGTTTACTCCTATTGATGAAAGTACTAGGAACTAAAAACGAGATGCTCGAACACACACACAAGCACACATACTCATGAGTAAACGAATATGGCAGTGTGTACTCCCATGTTTTTGTAGTAGATTCATTCGATTTTGCTCATTCGATCGTGGGGAGTAGTGTGAATCGGCCGTGCGACTCGTACACACTCTCACGCAGCCACACAAACAAGTGTTGCAATGTATATTTCCATGTTCTAGCGGTAGGTTTCTTCGGTTGAACTCGTCCTATTGATGGAAGTAGGTGAGGTCACTTCCTCTCTCTCTCACAGATGTACACACGTATTCACATACACACACATAGTAGTAGTGTATACTTCCTAGATTTAGTGTTAGATTCATTTAGTTTTGTTAGTTGTAGATTTATTCAATTTTTGTTCATCCCCTCGATGGAAGTAGTGCGATGGTCAATAGAGGGATTAAAGACTTACCTGTCCTCGATGTTATTGTCATTGCCGCCCGATGCCTCTCGGTCTGTCCCTCTGCAGCATTCCGAGACTGCAGTATGGGGGACACGACAGTCGCAAGCGCGGAGTCTAATAAGTCGGGCGGTATCTCAGCCCCATCTCACAAAGTCACCGGCGGATGCGTGGCCAGGTAAGCATTGCTCTCCCTTCCTCCCTTCTCTCTCTCCTTCTTCTTCTTCTTCTTCTTCTTCTTCTTACGCTTCCCTCTTTCGCCCCCGCGACAACTTTCTTCCCCTCCGCGCGATCCACCTTCGCGTGTTATCATGCGCTTTTTCTCTCTCTTTGTGCCCGTGCTCATGCCTTTTTCTTCATGCTTGCAAGCGCTACCTCCCCGCATGCTTTCTTCATTCCCCAGTCACTTACGACAGCGATCACTTCCGTGCCGTAGGTAGACCAAACTCAATCGAGATCGCCGCGGCCTCGTTGTAGCAAGAAAAATCCCTCTTTCTTCTTTACTGAATCTGTCTCTAGATTCAGGACAGATTCACGAATGTGAATCTTCGAAGATTAACTATGGGTGAAAAAAAAAAAAAAAAAAAAAAAAAAAAAAAAAAAAAAAAAAAAAAAAAAAAAAAAAAAACAAACAAGAAAAAAAAAAAAAAAAAAAAAAAAAAAAAAAAAAAAAAAACCCCTCCAACTACCAACTGCCCGTACAGGCCAAATGTCGAGTCCTCGTTGAGTAAGGGTTCTACTAACTTTAACTAATCCTAATACAGAGGTCGCGGGTTCAAGTCCCGATCGCCTGAGCTCGGACGAAAACGCTGCTGAGCCCCTTCATAAAAAAGATACTAGCTCAGAGGTAGGGTGGGCTTGATCGCTAAGTCTGTGGTTTGATAGTCTGGACCCGAACCTACTAAGCTAGTTCCTACTTTTGATAGAAGTAGAGCAGCCCAGACCTATGTAGAGTGTTGAGGCTCAGCCCACCTAGTGGTCTGGGCTCGTTTTCTGAGTCTAGGTGTGCGCACGTTGCCGATCTGTGTACCTGTCTCAATGCTCGTCAGCTTGAGTATGTGTGTGACCCGCAAGGGTTCTTAGATGATCGGAAGGCCTGAAGGGCCGGTACTTACTCGTGGCCGCGATATTGAGGGTCGCAGCGGGGAAAGCACTCAAGCGGTAGGTAAGCGGGTACCACACTAAGTAGAGGTAGATGTGCCCGACACTTGAGGCCGAGCAGAAGGACCGCGTGGGACTAAGTAAAAATGCGGTGCCGGCGGGGCAAAGTGCCGGGGACCGCGTGCGGCGCATGGGACTAAGTAAAAATACGGCACCAACGGGTCAAAGTGTCGGAGACCACATGGGACTAAGCAAATACAGGGACAAGTACCGGCGGGACTGCCGGCGGAACAAGTACCAGTAGGACAAGTACCGGCGGGACTAGCGTCGGGGACTAGTGACGGGGACTAGTGCGGGACAAGAGGCGAGGACGTGTGACGTCCCAAGGAAAAATTGCGGCACGGCATGTGGTGCAAAAAAAAATAAACAAGTCGCATCCGATCTTGACGGCCAAAAATATTAGCACCACTAGTGCAAGTACTAATGGGAGCAAGCGGGAGGGCCAAAAGAAAAATAAAAAGCGAGAAAACAAGTGATGGGGGGCATGGGAGCAATCCGAAAAATTTCGGATTAGCCTCCCCTAAGAAAATGGAGTCCGTAGGGGCTCCGTGAGAAAAATAGGTCTCGGGAGAAAATCGGTGCATGGGGGGGCCTACCGTTTGGAAGAGGGAAGGGCAAACGGTAGCTCCCAAGGGCATGGAAGGGCCACAACTGCAGTCCGAAAAATAACGGACTACCCCTTGGGCATAGGAAGGGCCAAAACTAAGAGGAATAGGCAAGGAAAGGGCCTTAACGGCTAGTTGACACTTGGCATGCAAAAAAAAATAGAAAAAAAAATAAAATGTGGGAGAATAAGACAAGGAGAGTGAGAGGGAGTGAGTGAGTTGGCCTTCAGTAGGAACTGCGGCAAGTAGGGACTGCCAAGTCCCAACTGTCCAAGGGAGGTGGAAAAAGAAAAGAAAAAGAAAAGAAAAAATGAGAAAAAGGCCTTAACGGCTAGTTGACACTTGGCATGCACAAAGAAAAAGAAAAAAAAAAGAAAATGGGAGGTGAGAGAGGATGAGTGACTTGGCCGTCAGTTGGGACTGCAGCAAGTAGGGACTGACATGTCCCAACTGTCCACAAGTGGAGGAAAAAAAAAGAAAAGAAAAGAGAAAGAAAAAAAAAGAAAAGTAAAAGGGGAAACGTCAAAAGGGCACTAACGGACGAAAACGGCCACCTAGAGGAGGGATTTTGGACCAGATTCTTTGTGGCATGTGGCAATTACAAAGGACCTTGATTTTCTTTGATTTATGCAGAGAAAATCAAAGAAAATCAAGGCCCCTTGCAACCGAAAAATAACGGATTGCATGGGGGAGGCCAAAAACAAGTTTTGAGTGCAACGAGAGCCAAAATGGAGGCCGGATGCACTTGGAAATTGGCCGCTTGAATTTCTTTTGGTTGGGGGTTAGTTGTGGGGCATTGGGACAATAAAAACTGCCTCTAGTGCAGCCCGAGTTGCAACGGACTGCATAAGGAGGGGCAAACACAAGTTTTTGGGGCTCCGGGAGCCAAAATTGAGCTCGGATGCCTTGGGAAAATCAACGCTTTATTTCCCTTGGGCATGGGGCATGGCGTGGGGTTGTGGGACTAGTAAATTGGCCGTGGCTGCAGTCCGAGAAATAACGGACTGCAAAAGGATGCCTGGGCCAAGGGAAAATGGGCCGCGGCATGCCCGAAAAAGCTAAGGGGACGACGCCGTGGGCCTAGGGGAGTGTGACGGTAAACGGCGACGGCAAGGCGGGGGTCCCGCGACCGGGGAAATTATTGACGGCTCTTGGGGCGCATAGGAATAACAAAAATGAGACAACCAGGGACACGGGAAGTCCCAAACAAAAATTGGGCATCAACCGAGATGACGCCGGGGGCCAAATGGACCCAAGTAAAAATTGTCGAAAATTGGGCTTTGTCGACGGCACCGCCGGCGGGACGGAAAATTGGGACTAGTATGGGGGAAACGGCGGGGACTCGAGGTGTCCCAAGGGAAAACCACTAGCGAAGGTAGGGAGTGGCCGTGCGAGGCAAGCGGCACCGCCGAGATCGAAGATCTCGACGGTGGAAAATATTAGCACCACTAGTGCAAGCACTAATGAAACTCAAACAGGAAAAACGGGAGTGAAAAGCAAAAAAAATAAATATTGGGGGGGGTTGTCCAGCAGTCCAAGGTATTTCGGACAAGCTAGGCATAAGAAAACAAGAACCCAAGGGGCTCCAAGCAAGAAATAGGTTGGCCATGAAAAATCGGAGCCAAAGGGGCTCAAAATGGAGGCTAACAAGAGCAAAATAAGCCCCCTAGGGGCATGGGCATGACAACTTGGTGAACCGGGATGCAACGGCCAACAGCCGGCCATGAACTTGGCCATGATCAAGGTTCTAAGGCCTAGAAAGAGAGTGCACAGCAATTTGACACATGTCACAGTAAAAATAAACGAAAAAGAAAAGAAAAAGGGGAGAAAAAGGAGGGAGAATGAGACAAAATAGGATAAATGGGTGGAGGAGGATGTGCCGGCCCATTGGGATTGTTGCAGTAGGGACTGTCGGGTCCCAATGATGACCTCACTCCTTCTAAATCCAAGAAGAGTAGGCCGGATTGCTGAGATATGACCCTTGGGGCCATATCTCAACAACATCTGAATTAAAAAGGCAAAAATAAGAAAAAATGCAAAAGGAGAATGGTAGGTTTTCTTTTCAACCATGGATCTGAGATCAGATCTCATGGTGGAGAGAAAACAACCGTTTTTTCGTGGGCCAGCTCAAAACGGCTTGCTCCGGAATGAGGTGGCAGCCCAAAATGGAAAGAAACAAAGAAAAGAAAAAGACGAAACTGTGCAGTTGGCCCAAAAAGAGAGTCAGATGCACCAAAAAATTGAAAAATTAAGCCTATAGGCTCAAATTTGATGCAAGCACCACCATGGGGTAGCTCGGAATATTGGTGGTCTTGGATTTCAGCCTGATCCAAGGCTGAAAATGTGCCGCCACTTGGAAAAATGGTCCGGCCTACCCAAGGGAGGTCGAAACTTGAAAAAATCGAGAAAAAGGCCCACTAGGCCTTTTTCTCCCAAGTAGGCTACCCCTTGGACCTTGGATTCAAAGGGGCAACATTTTTCAAGGGGTAGGAGGCTGGAAAAAGGCCCAAGGGGCAGGCCGAGTTGGTACCAACCAATCGGACTGCATGTACCTGGCCAAAAAGAGACCCAGGTGCCCCCGGAGAGGTTAGAAGTGAAAATTGGCCATGGGGGGTACCTCGGTTCACCATGGGGCACTTGGAGGGGCCCATGGGCTGGCCGGACTGCTGTTCCCAGCCTATATAAGCTGGGGATTCAATCCGCCACACTCCCATTTGCATGAGGAGTGTTCATGCTGCCCAAATGAGCCAGTGGGGGCTCTAGAGCTACTTGGAGAGGAGTGAGGGGAACCCCTGCCAGTTTGGGAGCGTGGACGAGGTTGTGAGCTAGTGAGGGGGACTCTACAGGCTAATGGTAATAAGGAAGGTGATCCGCCATAGCTCCCAGGCTAGTGAGGAGAAAGGCAAGGCTAAGAGGGGTCCCATTAGCCCTCCTAGAGGGGGGGACTCCCTAGCCTTAGTGGTAGGAGCCCGTGGCAACTTAGAGGAGGTGAGAGAGGAAGGAGAAGGGCTTGAAGGAGAAGGAAGTCATAGCCAAGAAGGAGGAAGCTTCGTTGAGAGTTGAGGCATCCACCCCAAGGCTACCAATGGGTGAGTGGAGAGATACCTTCCCTTCTTCTCCCTTCTCTTCTTCCCCTCTCCCTCTCCTTCTCCTCCTCTCTCTCTTCTCCTTCTTCTCTCCTTCTTCTTCCTCCTCCTCTTCTTCTTCTTCTTCTTTTCCTCCACCTTCTCCTCCTTCCTCTCCCTCTTCCTTTCCCCCCTTCTTCTTCCCGCCTTTCTCTCCGTCTTTTTCCTCTTCTTCCTCCTTGTGTATGTGAGCCTATGTGAGTAATTCTCTCTCTCATGCTTCACTTTTCACTTGTTCTTCTACTTGGGTGTGAATCGCAACTTCAATGTTGATGTCATCTAGTGTTTGTGTAGTGCAAAGTGCTTGTTTTGTCTATTCTTCCCCTCCCATGTGTAGCGCAACTTTCCCCCTTGTGTGTGTGAGTCTATGTGAGTGATTCTCTCTCCTATTCTTCACTTTTCACCTGTTCTTCTACTTGGGTGTGAATCGCAACTTCAATGTTGATGTCATCTAGTGTTTGTGAGGTACAAAGTGCTTGTTTTGTTTATTCTTCCCCTCCCATGTGTAGCGCAACTTTCCCCCTTGTGTATGTGAGTCTATGTGAGTGATTCTCTCTCCCATTCGTCACTTTTCACTTGTTCTTCCACTTGGGTGTGAATCGCAACTTCAATCTTGGTGAGGTGTAGTGTTTGTGTAGTGCAAAGTGTTTGTTTTGTCTATTCTCCCCCTCCCATGTGTAGCGCAACTTTCCCCCTTATGTATGTGAGTCTATATGAGTGATTCTCTCGCCCATTCGTCACTTTTCACTTGTCCATCCACTTGGGTGTGAATCACAACTTCGATGTTGATGTCATCTAGTGTTTGTATAGTACAAAGTGCTTGTTTTGTCTATTCTCCCCCTCCCATGTGTGGCACAACTTTCCCCCTTGTGTATGTGAGTCTATGTGAGTGATTCTCTCGCTCATTCATCACTTTTCGCTTGTTCTTCCACTGGGGTGTGAATCGCAACTTCAATCTTGGTGTTGTGGAGTGTATGAATAGTGCAAAATGCTTGTTTTGTCTATTCTTCCCCTCCCACGTGTAGCGCAACTTTCCGCCTTGTGTGTGTGAGCCTATGTGAGTGATTCTTTCTCCCATTCGTCACTTTTCACTTGTTCTTCCACTTGGGTGTGAATCGCAACTTCAATGTTGATGTCATCTACTGTTTGTGAAGTGCAAAGTGCTTGTTTTGTCTATTCTCCCCCTCCCATGTGTAGCGCAACTTTCCCCCTTGTGTATGTGAGTCTATGTGAGTGATTCTCTCGCCCATTCATCACTTTTCACTCGTTCTCTCACTTTGGTGTGAATCGCAACTTCAATCTTGGTGTTGTGGAGTGTATGAATAGTGCAGAGTGCTTGTTTTGTCTACTCTTCCCCTCCCATGTGTAGCGCAACTTTCCCCCTTGTGTGTGTGAGCCTATGTGAGTGATTCTCCCTCTCATCCTTCACTTTTCACTTGTTCTTCTACTTGGGTGTGAATCGCAACTTCAATGTTGATGTCATCTAGTGTTTGTATAGTGCAAAGTGCTTGTTTTGTCTATTCTTCCCCTCCCATGTGTAGCGCAACTTTCCCCCTTGTGTATGTGAGTGTATGTGAGTGATTCTTTCTCCCATTCTTCACTTTTCACTTGTTCTTCCACTTGGGTGTGAATCGCAACTTCAATATTGGTGATGTGTAGTGTTTGTGTAGTGCAAAGTGCTTGTTTTGTCTATTATTCCCCTCCTATGTGTAGCACAACTTTCCCCCTTGTGTATGTGAGTCTATGTGAGTGATTGCCTCTCCCATTCTTCACTTTTCGCCTGTTCTTCCACTTGGGTGTAAATCGCAGCCTCAATCTTGGTGTTGGGTAGTGTTTGTCTAGTACAAAGTGCTTGTTTTGTCTATTCTTCTCCTCCCATGTGTAGCGCAACTTTCCCCCTTGTGTATGTGAGTCTATGTGAGTGATTGTCTCTCCCATTCTCCGCTTTTCGCTTGTTCTCCCACTTGGGTGTGAATCGCAGTGATTGTCTCTCCCATTCTCCGCTTTTCGCTTGTTCTCCCACTTGGGTGTGAATCGCAGCTTCAATCTTGGTGTTGGGTAGTGTTTGTGTAGTGCAAAGTGCTTGTTTTGCCTATTCTTCCCCTCCCGTGAGCAGCGCAATTTACCCCCTTGAGTAGGTGAGTCTATGTGTGTGGTTTTCTCTCTCGTTCCTCATATTTCGCCTGTTTTTCCACTTAGGTGTGAATCGCAATTTCAAGGTTGGTGTCATCTAGTGGGTGGGTAGCGCAGATCGTCTGTCTTGTCCATTCTTCCACTTCCATGTGCAGCGCTACATCCCTCCTTGTGTACGTGAGCCCATGTGTGTGTTTTCCTCGCCTGTGATCCTTCTTTTGCTCACTTCTTCACTTGGATATGAATCGCAACTCCGATATTGGTGTAGTCTAGTGGTCTGGTGATGTAGCAGGTATGCATTGTCTGTCTTCC
>BFEA01000560.1:233438-249279 GCA_003427395.1 Chara braunii | reverse complement strand
TGAGATGGGTAGTTAGCTTGCCAGGGTACTTTGTGTCCTTTTCCCATTCCTTCCTTGGGGTTTTTCTTTAGTTTTTGCCCCTTGGGGCGGAGGGGGTAATGGGGAGGTCAGGGTTCTGTTTTCGGGTTTCCTTTGGATTGTGTAACGTCCCCAAGCTCAATAATGCCTTTGTATGGAGCGCGTAACACTCTCTGTGCATCAACGTCCGTGTCACAGCTGTATCTCTTTCTTACTGGAACTCCCAAATACTCAAGAGCCTCCCCACAACCTTCAGTATCGTTCCACAAAAGAAAGAACGACACGCCCATCACCCTCCCAGGGACCGAGGTAGCATCATCCTTTGGAGAGGTCCGACAGTAGACATGTCTTGCAGCTAGTCTTTCATTGTACGTTATTTCTCGCTCTCGACAATGTCTTGAAGGCTGCATTCGTAATCTCAGGTCTATCTTCCCTTTTCATTGAGAAAACATTCTCGAGCAGACACCATCCTGGTTTTGTCCCATTCATCATTCTTATGACTTCTGCACATTTTCAGTACAAATTTTCCTCTCCCCAAAACTTAGTCATAACCAGATCCACATGCTTTTTCCCGGGTTGCTTTCTCCGGCTTTTCTCAGGTCCTGCCAATTCCGCATGCATCTCACCCCCTTTTCCTTTCTTGCTTCTTTACTTGGTTAGCTTCCCACGTGTGCCAATTGGCTCATTCCTCATGCCTTTCTCTTCTTAGGCCCCTTATCAAGCTTTCTCCTCAAGTCCATGCAATACCAATTACTTGTCCACTTCCCATCCTGCTTGGTCCATACAAAGTCAATCATGCCAATCTTTTCCTTCCCAATCATCCTGCCAGGCTCATCTCTTAGGCTCATACCAATTGCTTGCTCAAGACTTTTCTGCTCTGGGCACCCTGCCAGGCCCCCTTTTCTCAGGCCCATGCAAAACCAAATACCGGTATTTTTCCATGCGTATTTATTGGTAGATGGCACGCCTTCCCCCCACTCAAAACGCGATGTCCCCATCGCGCGACTGGTTCTCACCCGGAGGTACGCAGACCTTTGGCCCTCCGACCGCAAGTCAAGGACACAAGCCCGTCCGCCTCACAAAAGAAAGGGTGATCAGTCCTTCCCCGGCGGACGACGCCTCATCCTTCTACCCGGTCCGAACTTTCTTCTCTTACGTGGCGAGCACCGATACCAAGGTTTCTCCTCACGTCTGTTAGGCAGGTCCAATCCAAACCTTCCAGGGCCTCGTCTAGCCGTAAGAGCGTTCCTCGCGAATCGTTCCTCCCGAGTGGTGGTTTTCCAGATTCCGGCCTCTTCCTTTCAAGAGAGTTGGGGCTCTCAATCAGTCCGCGAGTGCAGTTATGAAGACCTCGCAATTAGTCCCGAAACGGTTGTAATGTTTCGGCAGGGCAGTGCCAGTGCGCCGTGGTGGCCACGGACTCCACCCTGTACTCCGCCAAGCCCCTCCCCTTGGACAGTGCCACCCAACTTAGCGTGGGCAGCCGAGGTCCGATCCAAACAGCCATGACACCCCTCTATGACATGGCATGTAGCTGGAGAGTAGCAATTTAGACTAGATGAGAATGGCTCTCTCGCCCATTTGGCTCTCTCGCCCTTTGACGTTTAGGCGTTCAACAGGAGGCGCAGTTTGAGCTCCCCGACTAGAGCTCATTGTCGGAGGTGGTTCCGGATGTCCCGCACCGATCCAAGTGGTAGGTGCCTTAATCCTTTGACCCTCACCCTCTTGAAGAGGGACAGGTCGCGCTGAAACTTTTTCCTTCAGAGGAATAGAGGTCTTGGGGTCACGGTGCATGCACCGGTATCCACCTCTTGCTGAGGCTAAAGACCAGAAGAAAGGGGAAATTCCATTTCAATGCTCTTTCCAAGTCCATTTCGAGTTGCTTAGGGTCCCCTGTTTATGCAATGCAATTTTCAATACTCAATCCAATTCCAATGCTCAATCCAATTCGAATGCTCAATCCAATTCCAATGCTCAATGCAATGTCTCTTCCAAGGCTGAGTCCAATTTCAAGGTTGAGTCCCACATCGAGTCTCTTTCTCAAGGCTCACTCTTTCCAATATCTTATTCAAGGCTCAACTCTTTTCCAATATCCCATGCGTCTCAAGCAGCCATGCAAGGGGACCCCAGTGCCAATTCCAGAGAATGAACCTTGTCAGGGGCCATTCCGAACAACCTGATTAGGGTCGTTCTTTCCAATTCTAGGTCGAACGGCCTGGTTAGGGCCATTCTCATCCATTGCAATGGGACAGCCTGGTTAGGGCCATCCTTGTCTATTCCAAGCGGACAGCCTGGTTAGGGCCATCCTTATCCATTCCAACTGAATAACCTGGTTAGGGTCATCCTTATCCATTGCAATGTTAGCGTCCGAGGGGGTGGGCCTCAAGGACACGGATCCTATTCTCGTCTTAGGGGTTAGAAGGTGGCCATCCTTTCGGGTTTTTACGCATGACTCTTCCTCTTTCTTTTGTCATTTGCTGTTCTTATGTCCATCCATACATCCGACTTAGCGTCTAATGCTCGAGTTGAGGCTCGCGTCCCCAAGTAGCACTAGCCCGCCCGACCGTTCAACCATTACAAGGAGTGCTGGATCATTTCGATGTTTCCTTGCCACTTTTTCAGGCTTCCCATATGCTACTCGATACCCTGGACTTGTCTGGGGTAGGTTGGATTAGGCTCCTAGGAAAGAGGATATCTCTTTACCCATAGGTCCCCTAACCTCTCACAAGGACTTCATGCAACGACTCACTCACTCATGGATACATGGTTAAAAAAAGGAGAGCTTTCACCATCAACTGTTTTTCTCAAACCCGATAGATCTCATGCTCTTGCCCACTCTCAGAGTCAATCATCCCTGATCCTTTTTCTTACTACCAAAAGTTCACATCTTCCCAAAGAAGCGAGTACTCATACAAAGTGGCACAGGTCTCCCAACCCCTTACTAGCATCCTTGGTCCAAAGGTAGTTATGCCACAGTCCTTCCAAAAAGCACAAAGAGACAAAATTCGGACGCAAGGACAATCATCACAGACTTGTCTCACCTAGCTCCCTCTGTTTCCCCTTTTTCTTTCCCTTAATCTACCCAGCCATCCAGGGTTCTACTCTAAGTGCAAAAACCCTCATGCTTTCTCCTGAAGAAGCAACCACTCATTCAAAGCAGCACTGCCCATCCAGTCCTTAGTCGCCTCGAGCTTAGAGAGTTCATTCAAAAGAAGAGTTCAAATGCGAAGTCCAAAATGGCAGTTCCGACTGCCCAGGCATCATTTCTAGCTATCCCCCATTGCGCCTGCTATTCCTCTATTGTCCAGGCGGCCTGCGTCGAGCCTCCCTCCTTGCGCGGCCCTCCATTTCCTGCTGCATTTGCCGCTTTATTTCTTGTAACTGAAGGAGCGTCTGCTCCGAGAAGAAGGTTGTTGGGGATATATCCTCTCCCCTGCCCAGTTTTGCCCTTGCCTTTGTTATCCATTGAAACCGCAAGATAGTGCCCCATTGATCGAACCAGTCGCTGAAGGTAGGCCCGAACTTTTCTATCCATTTGTCCTTTTCTTGACCCAGTTCCTCCTCTCTTCCCCGTTCCTCCCTAGTGGGCGTTGTTACCTCATCTCCTTCCTCGTCGCTGGTAGGGTCAATGAACTCAATGGGCTCATTCTCTCCCGCCCGTTGTCCCTCCTCTGGGTTCTCCTCCTCCAGCCATTGCCTTTTTCCCAGGTTCCCTTCTTCCTCACTACTAGGATCACTGTCTGAAGGCAACTCTATTGGCTCCCCTTCCTTTAGTGGTGACGGCCCTCTGGTCCCTTGTTTCCTGCCCCCTCTGTTCACCACCAGATTGTGATCGAACACCACATACAGTTTCCTCTTCCTAGAGCTAGACTCTCCAGCTTGTCTCGACGACTGTCCCTCCTCCGGCCTGTTAATTGCGTTGCTGTCATTCTCGTTTCCAAAGTCCAGCTTGCTGTTTTCTTGTAGTTTTTATCCTTGCCTGATCCTGTTCATGCACAACAGTGACCGCACTCCTCATACACATACACTCCCTCCCATTCCCATTTGCAGATTTGTAGGGTTTCCCAGCAGCCTTACTTGCCCCCACGTAGTTGGCGGTCCCATAATCCCTTAGGCACGTTGTTCCCTTCATAGGCACCTCTTGCAAGCGTTCCCCAAAATTGCCCTTTTCCCGGATTATGGTACATTGTCCCAGGCTTCCGCCCTCACACTCAGCCCAGGCAGTCACCCCATATTCCCTCAGAGAATAAGACACGCAACACGAGCAACCCGTATGGCAATGATCATTTCCTCAGCAGAATGGTCCAGAGTCATAGCCAGTTGTCTGCCTTTCATGCTGCCAATTCCCCTGTTTCCCCATCCTGAGCCTCTTGTAACCATTGTTCCACAGGATCCCTGCTCAAGAATCTGACCAGCCTTTGTCCCGGGAATGGTCCCCTTATGCTAGTACCATCAAGATCCTCAAGTTCAAACGTGTTCAATCCCACCCGCTTTTGCGATCCTGTAAGGCCCTTTGAATCTCCTTCCCAGCTGCCCAGACCATGTGCTTTCCAGTGCCGAGTTCCTAACTAGCACCTTTTCACCCACCTGGAGTGGTTCCTTTCGAATGTTCTTCACCTGGTCCCATCTTGCTTTGTCCCTCATTCGAGTGTCCATCACACAGTTAACTACTTCTTCCAGTGCCTCCTCATTTCTGGCGACCTGCTGGCAACGTGCGGTGATTAACTCTTCTGTAGTCAAGTACGGGTGGTCATCTAGCCTGTTCCAAGTGGGGACGAGGGCTTCTACCGAAAAATCAATCTCCCTTCCATACCAGAGTTCTGCCGGAATACACCCCGTCGTTCTCTTTGGTGTCACGTTCTCAGAAAAGACTGCTTGCCTAAGATATCGCGACCAATTTCCCAAGTCATCTGCTGCCAACTTTGCGATTGTGTTCTTCAGTGTCCCGTGACCCCTTTCTACTGGTGCATTTGCCTCCGGATGGTAAGGTTCCGTGATCTTGATAGGTACGTGCAAGGCCTTAAGCCTGCTCAGCACTTCCTGGTTGACAAACTCTGTCCCATTGTCTGTTATGAACCGGCGCACAAAGGGGTGTCTTAGGTAGAAATCTTCTACCCAATCGGCCACTCCTTTCCCTGTCTTCCTTTTGAGAGCTACGGCCTCTACGTAGCCACTGAGATTATCCCTTGCATCCAGGATGTACCTATATCCATCCGTCAATACGGGCATGACCGCGAGATCGAGGTGGACAAGGTGCCCTGGCCCCAATACCCGAGTAGGTCTAAGGGGCTCGAACACCCGCGCGGAACTCCTCTCTTGACATATGAGACATGTTTCACAATATGTTGCGACCATGCCTGCCATCCCTGGCCAGAAGTATAGGGGTGCGATCTTTGCGAGTGTCCCCTTTGACGACCGGTGACCTCCAGCTAACCCATTATGCATTGCCTGGATTATGTCCAACTACCTAGACCTTCCGCAAACGACACACCTGGGCATCATCCCTTCTTCCCGCTTGAACAGGTGACCATTTCTTACAACGTACTTCTCGGCTTCCTCCCTTGCCTTGGGGCTGACTTCTCTGGACCGTTTGTTTCCTATGAGCAGCAGACCGATTTCTCTAAAGATGCCTTCATACATCTATATGAGGAAAAATTCTCATTCCTTCTGATCCGTTTCTGGCTCCTCCCGGGTCTGGTTAACTAGGTACTGGGACTCCTTTCGTGCCCAGGTTTCCGCTAAGGTCATCACCGCGTCCCTTCCCCCTTCCACGGCCATAGCCATCAGTTCCTCCCTGGGTCCTACTTCTGCTCCGCACGAGTCGTTTTCCTCTTTGCGCCTGACCGTGGAGACTGGTCCTTCCCTGAGTTCCGCAACTACCGCAGGTGCATCCTTTTCCAAGGTCTGAATCAACAGTTGGCCTATTGTGAGCGCGGAGTCTGTCATCTCACTATCCACAACCAAGGTTCCTCCTTCATATTCGAGGAAGGCGTCGATCGGCTATGCGTCCTCCATTCCCTCTGGTGTGATACATACCCTACTCATCCCATTTGCCCTGTTTCGAAGCCCGACAATTCGCTCGACCTTGTAGTCGAATTGCCATATGAAACCTATCCATCTGCCAACAGTCGGATCTATGGGCTTGTACTTCTTTAGAGCCCCGACGACGTTGGTGGGATCGATCCTTAAGATAAACCGCCTCCCGAACAGGTATGCCTGAAAGGTCTTAAGACAATGTAGGATTGCTAAGACTTCTTTCTTAAACTGTGAGTACTGCCGTTCGGCCGAGTTCAAGGTCCTACTTTCAAACCTGATTGGTCTTTCCTTGCCTTTCTCGCTTTTTTGTATCAACACCCCTCCTACTGTCAAAGGTCCCCCGTCTGTTTCTAGGATGAAGGGTCGTCCTACTTCGTCATTGAAGCACGGTGCTGCTAAGGTAACCTGATCAGAAGAAAGAATGTCTTTGAGGATCTGGGCTGCCGCCTCCCTGTCCTCGGTCCATTCCATAGTGCCCCCTTCCCTGATCATTGCACGTATAGGCTCGGCTATCTTTGCAAACCCTTTGATGAAGATCCTCCAAAACCCAACCACCCCTAGGAAGGCTCTTACTTCCGTCGTGGTGCGCAGGGGTG
Source organism: Chara braunii (assembly GCA_003427395.1). Lineage (NCBI taxonomy): Eukaryota > Viridiplantae > Streptophyta > Charophyceae > Charales > Characeae > Chara > Chara braunii. The sequence goes on along the minus strand of BFEA01000560.1, from coordinate 242,629 downwards.
TTGGCCATTGGGAGATCTTGTCCGTTTTTGCTGGATCGGGTCTCCTTCCGTAGGCCCCACATCGAAATCCCAATATGGTTACTTTCGGGACGGCCAGGATGCTCTTCGGTCCACTCGTGGTAATATTTTAAACTAGGAATCGCTGGAGTAAGTCCTTGATATACTGCAAATGATCCCAAACGAACTTCCGTACGCCCAATTGGACCTCTGCCTCGTCTTTGTACCGTGCACCTTTTACGGGGTTATCATCTGTATAGGGTTCGCACTTTTCTGGAAACATGTCCCCTGCGATGGCAAGCATTCTCCTCTGCGCTTCTGCTACCGCATTTGTGAAGCCCATAGGGGTCACCTGCATCTGCAACTGTCTTACAGGGGTGTGCATTGCGGTATAAGGTCTGTCCCTCGCATCGAGCGGCAATTGGTCATATCCTGAGTACAAATCTATCAGGGAGTAAATGCTTCGGCCAGCGTGGGATTCGGCAAGCAAGTCCGCCTGTGGGGAGCGAGTCTGCATCCCTGATTGTTACCGCATTGAGCTTCTGCAAGTCCTGAATCCACCTGAGTGTCTTGTTGGGCTTCCAGAAAACGAACCACTTGTTCGCATAGGGGGATGCGGTGGGCTCGGCCACGAACGAATCTATCTTGGCTCTAAGCAAGTCGGTGACCTCTGCCGCTATCCCAAACTCGTAGGCAGGCCCTTTATCACTCCAGCATTCGTGCTCTACCGTGTGGATCCTAACCAGAGGAACTAGCTTTGCATCCAATCGCCCTTTCTGGTGGTCATTGAAAGCGAAGGCTAAATGAAACTCCTTGCACATCCTTCTTTTTAACTGAGTTTCTTCCGCTGTCAGGAACCCTTCCACTCCTATTTTTTTAGTATCTGCTACCTCATCAGGTATCTGATGCCCTTCCATTGCTCGCCTCTCCGTTATAACGCGCAGGATCTCCTCTTCCTTTTCCATGGCCTCTTCCTTTGATGTTTCTACCAAGATCGAGACCGGCTTGGCCTTCTTGCCTATGGGTTTGTACTTTCGTACACTTCCTTCTGGGATTGTTCTTCTAAAAAATGAACGGTCGGAACCGGCCTTGTCACCTCCATGACACGTGGCTGGAGACTAACAACTTTTCCGTTCAGGCAATAGCCCTTCTCAACTTCTTCTTCAAATTTTGCCAGCGCCGCCAGGTCTACCTCAACCTTATGATACCTAATAGCCTTGGCAAGTTGCAGCAAGTCTGGGATTTCCAGGACCACTTCGGTCGTTTCCTTCCGTGCCTCCTTTGGTTTGGGCAGGCTGGCCCCAAGTTCAACTTCGGACTCTTTTTCTACGACCATAACCCCTAGGGCCTCGTCTTCTTGTCTTCTTTTCTTCAGGGGCAGGCCCATTTTTATCCACTCTTTCTTGCTAAAGGCCTCCTCAATCATGATTTCTACCCTTTCCCTTATGCCTTTCATCCGTGCGAATGCGCCTTTTCGTGCGCTTTCTTCAAACGTCGGTGACCAGGTTGCCAGCTTACCCTTGGGAGGGTCCCCTCCAGTTCCGAGGAGTCGGAGGAGCTCTCCACGGCCAGTCACTGGATCCTCTATATCTACCATATACGTGCCGTCATGCAGGTGCATGCCAATCATCTCCACATTGGCGCACCATGGTCTCCCAAGGATTATGTCATGGTCCATTTCTTCCATGCCGGTCATCCGTTGAAAAGACCAGATGGATTCCCGGATTCCTGCCCTAACCGCACGTTTGGTGACATACCCTGTGAAGGGAATTTCTCCTCCGGCTCCCCTGATACTTCTTGCTACTTCCTTGTTTACCGTGCATCCTGTGATAGTTGCGAAGTCCCGTCGTATGAGGGTGATTTCTGCTCCGCCGTCCACTAGTGCGTCAGTGTGATGAGTTCTGATCTGGACTTTAAGTTTTCCTACAGGCGGCGCATGGAAGCTAAGTTTAGTGCCAGGCGGTGCTCTCATGACTTCACCCCCTTCTCGGTCCGGCATGCTCAGACCTTCAGGAACGCTTTGGAGGTTAGAGACCCCTTGCAACGCCTCGGCCTCCTCGGGTTCCTGTTCCTGGGGTTCCAGAGTCTCGTCTACTTCTATGCGTTTGCGCGTCAACAAGTGCCTGAGACCCTTAAGCAGTCTCGGGCTTGCCTGCAACATGGTTTGGAAGGACACCGACACCATGGTGCCTAGGAACTCGCTCAAGGAACTGTCGACTTCCGCTCCCGCCAGAATCGTGATCTGGTATCTAAACTTCTTCTTTGCTGTCGTGACCTTATCTACTGGCTCTTCTTCCCTTACCTTTCCGTAGGCTTTCTCCTGCTCCCCGGACTCGGCTTCTACCTGTTGTGTGCTAATGCCCGAAACTTCTTCCATTACCGTTTCTCGGATGAGCTTCTTTTCCGCACTGGCCCGTCGGGTAGTGATATTTACCTTGTCCTGCCCATTGCCCTCTAAAATGAAGTTGACCTGAGGCCCACGCCCCCTTAGTTGGTCCCAGACAATATCGGCTACCGGCTCTGCTTCTACGGCGGCTATATCCAAGTTGTTCAGGAGGTTGACGACACGCCGCATCCCTCCTGGCGAGTTCCAATTTATGCGCTCTCCCTGAGGTCCGAGAATTTCGCCCTTGAGGGACCTACTGCACCTTTGCCGCATAATGTCGTGGTTGAGTCTCGGGCAGGTCCATACGAAATGCCCGACGATTGTGCAATACTTGCACTGTTCGTTGGCCGGGTCCCTCCTGGGGAAGCCCCGATTTGCTACGGCTGCCGGGACCACGGCTCTTGGGGCGGGAGGGCGGGTCTAAACACCTGCGCCTGCATCACTAATAGTGCATTTTCCACTCTTTCTATCTTATTGTCGACCCCATGTACCTTCTCGTGCAAGCTTTTTATGCCCTTCTTGACCTTATCTCCTGTTCTCACCGTCAGGTCTATGACTTCCCTTTCCTTAAGCATGGCTAGCGTTTCGGTCACTACTGTCTTTTCCGCAAGGTCTGTTACAGTGCTGAAATCCACATCCCTCGTGTATTCGAACTTGCTGGTCAACTGATATGCTGACAGAATCTTATCTTTATCAAACTCGGAAAGCTGCCTGAGGAAGTACTTGCTCATTATACGGTCCGTTACCCCGGGGATTCGCAGAGCCACTAGCGTAAATGCCCTCAGGAAATCGTTGTAAGTCGCATAGTTTTTCCTCTGGACTGCTGCTAGTTCAGCTTCTGTTGCCATTTTATCTACCTTCAGGTACTTTCTCATCATCTCATTCCGTGTCTCTTTCCAAGATCCACTAGTCGCGACAATGGCCATAATATCCCTCCCTAAGCTCAGCGACACGTGCTTCCCTAGGTGATCCATCTTTTCCTCTTCCGTCCATTTCAGTAGGGCTGCCAGGTTCTCATAATCTATCAGAAACTCCGTAATGTTTGCCTCGTCGAACGTGAGTTTCTTCTTTGCGTCTGCGAGATACCCCTGGTTTTTATTTAGTGCCCGGGTGAGGGTGGTGACTATCCTCTTGAGGCCACCTTCCCCTGCTGCGCTGGTCCCTTCCCCTTCCTTGCTTTCCCTCTGCTTCTCCCCGGTTTTCGGCGTTCCTTCTGGGTCGAACCATCCTAGCACCCTTTCCCTAAGACTCCAGAGTCCATCACATGCCCCTGTTACTTTCGGTGTGGTGCTGTCGATGGCAGGCGGGGTCATAGCATTTTTTGTTCCTTCTGTCGGGGGATCGTCCTTGTTCTTCCCTTTCTTGCTAGGCGTTCCCTTGTGAATATTATATTTTCCTTCATGCCTGGCTTCGCCCTGACCGGTCCCGCGTTCCTCACGTGATCCTGTGCCCTGTGGATCCTCCTCATCCCCGACCATCATCAGCTCAATGAGCCTTGCCTTAAATTCTGCAGTCCGCTTTTCTATCTCTGCGAGTTTACGACGGGTATCCAAGACTTTTGTCTTTTTGGGGGTGGTTCCCGCCGAGTTCCGAGGGCTTGTTTTCGCATCGTTTCCCCCTTCCCTGTTTTCTTGAGGTCCCCTTTTGCTACCCCCAGCTTTCCCGGAGCTTTCTCCTGTTGAATGGTCCTTCCTATCTTCTCGGGTTCCTTCCAGCTTGGCTGACTCCCGATCCTTCACTGATCCCTCGTTTCGTTCCTCGCCCCCATTTGTACCCTGGCTCCCCCTGCTCTGCTGGTCATTGATCTCTTCTTCTGTTGCCATTCCCTTTACCTAGCCTGCACATGGAAATTTTTTTTTACGAAAATGGCCGGTTGTTCATAACTGCCCTGATTCCGGTCCTAAAATCCGCTTATTCCCATGCTTTTTGCGTCTTTTCATTAATCGGTATGGCTTCTCCTAACTTTTACTTCCCAGGACGTCCTCCAGATCTTCTTCCTCCGGGGAACTCGCCACCGCTGTTTGGCATTTTATTACAGTCGCGCTTTGGCTCTTAGGGCGATGTCTGAGCCCAATGGCTCCCTTGTCTTTTAGCTTTCCGACATCTAAGTGCCCATGTGTTCCCGGTGCGGGTGGTTTTCCCGGTTCCTCCTTCCTGCTGCATTGCCAGGTCGGTCGGAACTCCAACCACTGCCCCCCCTTTTTGCTGACGGTCGCCTACTTATCTTAGTACCCGTCCTTTATTTCCCTATCTTCCCCTGACGTATTTTCTCATGCTGGTCCCTCTGGCCTGCCTTACTCGTCCAGTTCCTCGAACAGGTCAGCCACCCCCGCAAGATAGTTTTCTCCCATCTCTATTTCCCTGACGATTATTGGCTCATATTCCTCAAATGCTAAGTGGGGCAATTCGAATATCAGGATTTCAATAAGGTCAAGCAACTCCCAGGCCTGGTTTCCGCAGAACGGCCCATGCTTGACCGACACATAATAGAACATTCCCGTTGTTTGTGGTCGGAAGTGGTGGATCCAGACCAGGTTCGAATCCACCAGGTCCCTGGCTCTCTTGAGGCTACCGAATACCAGGTCCACCATGAAACGAGGTACTCGACACCTCAACCCATTCGTTGGGGCCTTAAACTCTCGCCAGCCTCCGACCTCCACCCGGGTTTTAGTCCCACGTTTCTTCTCCCCCGCACTTCCTGGCCCACCCTGTTCAACATCCTAGTAGCCCTCTGAAAGATTGATAGCAACCCGTGCCCTAGTGCCAGTTCCGTTCCTAGCATGTACCATCTAAGTTCCGACAGGTATACGGTCCCCGTCACCCTAAGGTCAGTGTACAGGTCGTCTCCTGGTCCCCTGTTAATCCTCATACCATCCCACAAACATTCCACCATCATGAACGCCTGACCCCTTCCTAGGGTCACGACCCTCCATTCGGTATCCAATCCTTGGATCTTGTAGCTTGCTGGGAGCGATACCTCCCATCTGCTTCCACTTTCCGTGGGTGGCCGCGGGTGCGTGGCCCGTCGCAACGTCCGGGCGCGTCTCATCGCCATTTCTGACTTAGTGGTCCCCTGCACAGTTTCAACAGCAAGCAAGTTGGCTTATTCCATCCATCTCCCGATCCTTACCTGAGCAATTTCTTGGTCCTTTGCTTGGGGCTCCCTTTCCCCTTTCTATCACCTTCCCCACTTTCCTTGACTCTTTCACCGGCCTGTTCCTATTTCCGCCGTCTCATATAGCCTGTATAGGTCGTCTACGTACGCCATCCCTCGACTTATTTCCCGTCGAATGACGCCCCACAGGACCTCACTATAACGGCCAGAGCCCTTGGCCTAGTACTAAACACAGCGTGCAGGATGCGCAGCACCTCATATCTTTGTTCACCGCTAAATGGCCCCATTTCTAAGGAGGCCCGATAATATTCTTGATGGACCATCGCATCTTCATATGTCAGGCTCGCAAGTCGGCTACTGCCTCTCTAACAAGTTCCACCCCGCCCAGTCTTTCCACCAGGAAGGGTGGTAGCCTCATCCGAATGTTCTCACTTGGCAATTCGAAACTCCCGATCATGGTAACCCTAAGGTCCGCTGTTACGTCGTCGACTCCTGGGTCTGCGAACTCGAACCCAACCTGCCAAACTAACTGCCACGCTCCTTCAAACATACTCAACGGGTCTTCTCCTGATGCCAGCTGAACGCCGAACTCCCTCCACCCATCTTCAGACATATACAATCGTCCTTCCGCCCGCACATGCCCCCGCGGGTCCGGGTTCCACTCTCCGTTCTCATCCGCACGCCATTCAACCCTCGTTACTAGGTAAACCAAGTTTTCCATGAGTTCAACCCCAACCCAATCTGCCACCGGGTGCCATCCCTCATTTGCGGCGGGCAGGCTGATCTCTATCCTACCATCCACATCCCTAGGCGGCTCAATGCCCAGCGGGCGGTCCTCCAGGAACGTCCTTCTTCGTGCCATCTGCGCTCTTGTCCTTGGTCTTCTCTCTCGCAGCCCACACCGAGACCTACACCGGCCAGACATCCCATCCCCTTATCTTAGCAGTTTTCTCATACTTGCCTGGCCCCGCGGCTTTACCGCTCCTTTAGTCAAACCACAATACCTCAAACAGTTTGAACACGTCATCCACATAGCACGGTGTCGCTGCTACTTCCTAGCGGATTATGGCCTCCCTAGTTTCCGGGGCCACCTTCTGGCGGTCATTTCTTTCAATGTCCAAAATGATAAGAACCTCCCGGGCTCTGTCGCCATGGAAAGGTCCCAATTTCAAAGATGTTTTATAGAATTCCTCTGCCAACCACGCATCGCCTATGTGTCTTGGTCCAGACGCAAGGCGCGCTAAATTCCTTCCATCCTCCCATCACGGCCCTACTACTGACCTCATCCCATCCCTTGTTGGCGAACCTTTCACCCGCCTTTCGAGTCCTTACCTCGGCATCCCCCAAAAGCCACATCGGGTTCTGCCCTGCCGCAAGCGTGGTGCAGAATAGGTGCATCCTTGCTCTGACAAGACGACCGTCCCAACGGACTCCACTTTCCCTTCTGCAATATCATCCCATCCTTCCTCTTCCCTCAACGGGTTCCAGACACATTCTATCCACAAATATGATAGTTCCGGTATGATCTCATACCCTCGCCAGTCACATGTGTCCCCCTTCCATTCATCACTCATTGGTACAAACATTTCCACTCCCCTTCCGGCTCGTTTTGGGTCCCACGTGCAGTTCCATGGCGAAAATTCCCGGGCCATCGCTCCTACCTGCACATAGTTGACAACCCATCCTCGGGTAAGTCCCCACCCCCGTTCTCAGAAGTCCCAGTCCTCTATCTCGTTCCCATCCTCGTCCTCACTGTCACTGAAATCCTCCTCTTCTTCCGAGAACAACTCCTTTAGACCCTCTAAGAAAGTCTCCCCCGCCGCCACATTCCGATAGATTATCTGCCAATGCACTGGGCTAGAAACGAAGATCTTATCCGTGATGAGGAGGTTTAGTACCTCAACCAATTCCTCCGCCCAGTTCCCTTCGAATGGCCCCGCCTCCTCTTCTTCGAGCGCACTGGTACAGCCTAAGGTGCGTCATTGATCGACATATCTGCTCCAACCTACCCCTGGTCCCAAAGACTACATCCACAAAAAACGGGGGTAGCACGCACCTCATTGTTCTAAGGGGTCGTCTCATATTCTTCCTGTCCCTGAGTTCTACTCGCACATTTATCTTGTCCATTTCCATTTCCGCCCGCTGACATGCTGCCCATACCACCTCCCGCTCTGCTTGTCTAAACAGCTGTGTCGGCGCCATGCCCAATACCAACCCTATTACCACTTCATTTTCCAGATCCTGGGATAGGTAGACCCGCCCTCGAGCTTCCACCGTCCCCCGGAACTCTAGGTCCATCAAACTCGGTGAAAGTCTCGTCAGGTTGACCTTAGTCCAAATCGTCTCTATCCAGAGGAATGCGTCCGTCCACGTCCCTTCCTCCGGGAGAACAACAGATACCCCTTCCCTTACGTCTATTGGTATTTCTGGACCGCTAGAATAGACAGGGGGTGACAGCCATCGCGCCATCTTGTTTGCTGGCTCCCATCCTGTTTTTCACAAGAGAGCACCACATGGCCCCTCTTAATCAAATTGTCGCCTTTTCCTAGATGAGGATTGTTTTCAGACCCCCTTCATCCGAGTCTCCCTAACCCTTCCTACCCATTTCCCAGAGATTGCTACCCAACCATTCCCTCCATCGATCCCCAACAACCGGCGTTCCTTTCTCTTGGTTCTCTTTTCCTTCTGACTCCTATCCAGCCTCACTCTCATGTTCTCTCACTCGTGCAGACTCAGGCAAGGGTGAGAATAGACAAGAAGCTCAGTCCCCATCCCAACACATATCAGGCAAACTTTCCAGAGGAAGGCACAAAAAGGAAAACTCAAGCAAACGTCGCACACAGACCGGTCATCTCCTCACCGGCCTTTCCCCGAAAGTGGTCTCTCCACTATTACTATCGGCAGGGTTTTATCGCGTACCTCAAGCACAGCTCAACCGTCGCGAGCGAGGTACCCAGGCTCCGACAAGGCATTAGCCCTTTCCTTGTACCCAGAATACCCCATCCCGACTTGCCGCTCGCGTACCCACCGTTAATCTCGGGAATCACCCCGCACATCTCGGTAGGGCCGTTGGAGCCAGTCGTCCAGGTATTCACTTCCATTGGTCCGATAAGGAACAACCTTTCCCGAACCAGGCCACGAGAAGCTACTAATCGTCCCCGAGGCTCGGCTCACGGGTAAGTGACAACCAATCTTGGATCGCTCATCTCTCTCTCTCTCTCTCTCTCTCTCTCTCTCTCACTCTCTCTCTCTCTCTCTCTCTCTTCCGCCGTAGCGGTATCTTCAGCGCAGCAGGTAAGTAACCAATCTTGTATCACTCATCTCTCTCTCTCGTGGTCTCCTTGTTGCAGGTGCGCGGCTTCTCCTTCCACCTCGAGGTCCGCTATGGCGGACTACCTCCTCCGGCGGCACTTCAGCTATGGCCGATMGGCCCTGCACACATCGCGCGCATGGAACAACGGGTACCTGCTCCGATACCAGTGCATTCACACTCCGATTATTCACACTTGTCTTGCATGCAAACAGCGATACAGCAACTGGCRACATGCGCCCTGACAGTACTTAAGATATTGTAACCAGATATGAGTTCTCTTCAACTGGCTATGGCGACTGGGCGCCCACACAACTCACTGTTCGCACTCTGGATCACCCTGGATGTCCCACACGCAACACTCAGTATCATACGCAACACAC
>BFEA01000560.1:218198-233353 GCA_003427395.1 Chara braunii | reverse complement strand
TATCGCTACACTACACTTCTCTGCCCACTTCGTCTTCGGGCACACTGCAGACCTCCTCGCACAAGCTGCTAAGGCAGCACTTCCGCATGGCATCCACAGGAATGAATGAATGAATGGCTGGACGCAGCCTCTTGATTTATACTTCTGTGCTGCGTTGGTCTGCCCTGTATCCCTGGCCCATGGTGCACACAGTCCCCCCCGTGGTACTTGCTGGACCGGACTGGTACTTTCTAGACTCTCCCATGACTGCATGGTGACTACCCTACGACGCAGTGCAGTTGCACTGGGGTCCTACTATTTGCCCTTGCCACTTGTCCTCGTCTCCAACATGGGCTTGCTTTAGTCACACCACTTGCCCACTTGCCTGCACCACTTGACCACTTGCCAAGCTTCTAGAAGGACTGCAGCTAGCCTTCTAATCTACAGGTCTACGGATCGAATCCTGGCTACCTATAGACCTACGACAGACCTACCTACCACTGGCGGTTCTACAGGTCGCAGGTTCAACTCTTCGAGTTGACGCAGGTATTGTACACAGGTAAGTTGGGGAACTAGGGATCGAGCCCTGAGATCTGCCTCAGCTACCACGAATTGGTGAATACCGTTTCACAGCTGCTCAGGCAAGCGTTATAGCGCATGCCTGCTGATGTGGCAGACACCATTGCTCACGAGGTTGACACCTCATGCTGATGTGGCACACAACCACCGAAGAGAGGCCAAGGCTGATGCGGCAGGCAGCCATTGAAGACAGCATCGTTGCTGACTAGGCACGTTGCTGAACGAAGCACTGCTGACGTGGCAACTGGAGGTCAGGCCAGTGGAGAGAAGGCCTTGCATGTGTGGGATCAGGCTGGCGGTACAAGCAGCAGACATTGCTGTAGCGGCATGCGTCTGATTGCATGCCTGGCCAGACATCTGCAAGGAACAAAGATGAGAGGAATAGCAGCTAACTTCGAACGGATGTACTGTGACTATTGTTGTTGACGTGGCATGTTGTATACTTACCTGGTGGGCTGTTGTGTCTTCTTGATTGCGCGGACTAACCTTGTTGTGTGTCTTGATCACACCGTCCGTGGCATAGGACCTCCTTGCAGAGTCCCTCAATTTAGAAAATCGTTAGTCATTGTTAGCAGGAGGATTTTCGCGCCGGTAGCGCTAACGGCCGCAGGGCGCAACTGCGGAGTATCAGCGCAGCCTGTCGGTCTATGCCAGTCGACTGTCTGGAGGTCGGCCATCGCCGCATGCACTCTGGTTACCATGGCGGAGGAGAGATGCATGCGCACGGCGTTGTGTTCCTACACTGGGTGTTGGACTGAGGGTTCCGGAGGTGAGCGGGTCACACGCGGGTGAGCTCGAACGCGGAGCGCACACCACACACACGTGGGGAAGACTCGCACGCGGACTTGGGCGTGAAAAAGAGCTACGAAGGCAACATCAACGGAAGGAAACTGCAATTTCTGGCGGGACAGCGACAACGACGGAACGACAGGGATAAAGTTGGGGAGGCAACAACGACGGGATGTTGGGGTCTTTGCACGTGTTGACCCAATCAGGTAAAGAGGGGGAGATCTAAGCAAGGGGGGTCGGGGCGAGGAGGAGTTTTGGACACTTCAGAGAGGATCCGCACGCAGGAGAACTCGGAAGTGGAGCACACACTACGCATGCGAGTGGGATCAGCCGGAAAACGTCAACAACAGGAAAGGGTGGTGGGAATGGGACGGCAGGGAATTCAAAAGTGTCGACTAATCAGGTGAGACGTAGATAACTAGACAAGGGGGCAGTGACCTTGCGGAGTGGTACAAAGGGTAGGAATGAGGGTTGGGTGGAAAAGGTAGAAGTGCAAATTTTAAAGACGAGAAGGGAGTGAAAACGAGGGCAAAAAAATCTGAAACTGGAAGGGCGAGGAGAATGGAATGAGGGAAGGACAGAGAAGAAGACAAGGACAAGACAAGGAGATAAAAAGCTGGAGACGAGAACGGGACAGATTAGGGAGGAGAAGGAACGATGAATGGATGGAGAAGGTAGAAGGGGAAGAAGATAGGGGAGAGGAGAAGAGGAACACTGCGGCGGCTCGAGCTGGACGGATCGTGGCGTCCTCAGGCAAACAGGTAAGTGATCACTGGTTGCGCTGACGTGGAGTGAGTGTCGACATCGTGATTGGGCAAGGCCGTGAGTTACCAGGTCTGGACCAGGCGCGAGTTGTCGATGACTATTGACACAAGGACAACTACAAGGAAGGGTGGTACACGCGCATAGAGTAGGGAGGCCCGGAAGGGGAGGGGAAGGGCTCCATAGATCGAGGGGGGAAGAGGGGAGGGAGCAGGGGCAAGAGCTACGCTGAGTCACACAAAACCGTAGAGGGGCAGGGAAGGGGGGGAAGAAACAGGGAGTGGTCCCTCATTTCATACATCGGGCGGGGGAAGGGGGGAGGGAGCAGGGGTAAGAGTCACGCGGAGACATCTAAAACCCGTAGAGGAAAAGGGGAGGGGGGAGACAGGGAAGAACTGAGGAGAGTGAGGGTAGAGCAGGGAGAATAGGAGGGCGAGGGGAGGGCGAGGGGAGGGCGAGGAGATTGAAGGGGTTGGAGGAGGTGGGGCGAGGTGACAAACAGGGACGAGCTTGCGACAAAGTCGGAACGCAACGCTGGAGTATAGGAGGGCGACGGGGCAAATAGGGACGAGCTTGCCATGAAGTCGGCTCGCAACAAGCCAGAGGACAGCACTCCAGCCGGCCCCTGGGAATCTGCAAAAGGAAAATCATAAAAGAATCAGTGGAAACAAAAAAGAAGGAAAAGAAGAAGAAAAGAACTAAACCACTGAAATTTTATCGAAAAACACAAAAAAACACAAAAAACGAAAAATACAAAAAACGAAAGTCTAAAACCAACTGCTCCACCATGAGAACGTTGAACAGGACGCAACGAGCACATAAAAGACTGGACTCAATGTTGTTCTACAATGGGGCAATGAGACAGCTTAGAGACCAACACCTTCGACACAGAAAATGGTCAAAACAGGGGCACATCCCGAACATGGTTAGCCCCTTGCCTGTTCCGCAGCAGAAACCACATCCAGTGGAGAATTCCAAAGGCAGGTGGATATGGGGGTTTTGACGGAGGAGGAGAGGGAGAGTGAGCAACATGGGATGGTGTTGAGGGAAGAAATTGGGAATCCGCCTGCTGGAGAATCAAGAAACGGTGAAGAGACAAACGTGGCGAGCAATCACCAGCCACAACTCACATGGGCAGATCGGCTCAAACCCCCCCCTAAGGGCCAGGTCCTCACAATTCACCGTGGTTAGGGTAACCCACGGTCGGGGAAGCTAGAGATTCCTCTCGAAGGGTTGCCCCCTGCCCGGGCCTTTTTCCTGGGAAAATTTTTACTTCCATCCGAGATGAGAGTCGTGAGCCAAGGGGGTAGACAGACTATGGTGAAAGCATATCCCAACCATGGGATAGCCATCAGAGACGAGATTTACACGATGCATGCGAACAACTGGGTCTTTCATGACGATGCGGCCTTTAAAACGGTAAACGACAAGGTCAGATGGATCGGGCGACGGCTTGAAATCCCGAAAAATAGTGCGGACTTGGCCCGGGATCAGTTTTTCATTCAACCCGTCACAAACACCTTGTTCATGGTTCTCTCTATGCACCAAATGGACAAACAGAGGATTGATGGCTGGAAGCGCCTTCGCTGTGAGCGCTCAGAGGTCCGGATTTACCCATGGACGCCACAGCGAAGGCTGGGACCAGAGGAAAGGAGGGCACAACTGATGAATGATTTCCACTGGGTGGAATTTCGCCACATCCCAGTGGAAATACAGGCGGCTTTCGTATACGACTTCGGTCTGCTATACGACATCGTCGACCCCCTCCCCTCCTATGTGGCGAAGAGGGACGACTACCTAATGCTGGCCCTGGACTTCCCTCAGGGCCAACCTTTCTCCCTAGATGACGTGATTCCTTACCGGGTGGGGGGAAAGGAATACTTGATTCATACGACCCACAAATTGCGCCCCTGGTGTCATAAGTGCAGAACCTACGGCCATCTCAGTACAGAGTACAACTGCCTGCTGCAACAGCAGAAGAGGCCGCGAGCAACAGGGAGACTGATGAGAGACCCATTTAAAGTGACCTGCTTGCGTACGGTGGACCCCGGGCACGACGGATGGGTGTTCGTAGAAGACCAGACGAATGAGGGCTCTCCGGTGGGTGGATATGGGAGAAACCGGGGGAACCTGAATGGGGGACACGCCCACCGGATGCATGGGTCCCCCCGGCCCCGGTAGAGGAAAAAGTGCACGAGCAAGTGCAAGAAGGGGAACAGATCTCCCAGAAACGGGACTCGAAAGAAATGCAGTGGAGGAGTGTGGGGAAGAAAACAGGGAAAGGGACCTGGGTCCAAAAGCAGCAAACGGGACCTGGACAAGGGCCCCCAGAAAAAGGTGAACAAGGAACCCCTGCTGCTGCCCCTGGCCCATCAGCGGTACGGTACATCCAGGAGGAGGAGGAGACGGACTCCACCTCGCAAGGAACAGGGGAGAATAAGAAAGAGTCACTGGAGTCGAAGCGGGGTTTATAGAGTGGGAAGGGATTGACGGGAGGGAGGGTGGGAGGGGAGGAGACACATTTGGCGAAACCGGAAGGCACCCTCAAGCAGCAGGATTCAGAGAGCGGGGGGGAACTGAGGAGCGAACAGGTGGGAGGGGAGGTGGGCGGGGGGTGTAGGCTGTTGGAAGGACAGGAGAAAGCGAAAAGAATGGAGGTGGAGAGGTCGGAGGATGGGGAGAGACAAAACCGGCTGAAGGAATCTAACCCCTTCCAGGCTGCCTTTGCCCCCGAACCCATGGAGGTGGACCCACTCCCAAAAAACTCAGCCTCTGCACCAGGGGGACTCGACGAGGAAGGAGCTCAGCCGTTGCACCTGGCCCCGGAACAGAAATTGGTAGCAATAGCAGACTGGCTGATGAGTAACCTGAAGGCAAAATACGGCCCCCTCACGGATGAATTCTGGAACACAACATATCTGGAGCTCTTTCCGATGCTGGATAAGAGCACTTCACTTTTAAACGTCCTAGAAAATGGACTACACCCGGGAGCTAGATGGACAGAAGCGTGGCAAAGGATAGCCACACTAGTTTTTGCAAGGTTCCAGCCCCCACACTCAAACATAGGGGAGGAAGAAGGACAAGACAAGACACAAACCGTTGCAGGGGGAAGTCAAGAGGGTGGGTCATAGATTCCGAAAGCCCCGTCGGTCCCCCCGTCCCCCCCTCCCCCGGACCCGGACCCTCCGGGCCCGGACGACGATATGCCGCTGGACATGGTGCGAAGAAAAAGCTCAGGCATGTGATTGAGATGGGCCGGGACATACAGCCCTTATCAAAAAAGGCAATGCTGCTGCTCCCTGTCCGAAAGAAAAATGGCAAATGGGAGGTTGGCCTGACCCCTGTCGAAGATGCCAAGAGAAAGGGAGTCACGCTACAAGGCTGGTAATCCTTTTGGGCAGAAGTGCAGCAAGGCCAGTCAGAGGCGGTAAAAGGGCTCCTCCGGATACAGCTGGAAACACACATTGCCGAATCCATGCCACCAGGGGCACAAGCAATAGCTGAGGTAGCAACTGATCCGGACAAGATCTCACAAACAGGCATCTTTATTCGCTACGACCCGGCCAAAGAGGCAGGCCTAGCATGGCACACATTGGCCCAGCTTCTGGACATGCAGACAATCAGGATCAGGCCCGGCGAGATCTGGACTGATTAGGACGCTCAGATGTGTCTGTGCGCTCTTCTCAGGCTAGGTTTTAAGGGGGGCGCTAAGGACTGGGATTGGGATCAGCTGCCGTGGTCCCAAATGTGAAAAACCCGCTGTTAATGGATCCGGTTAGAGCTGTATACGGGAAGGACCGCATCTGGAACCAATGCCGCCAAGCGGCGGACTTGGACTTACGATCCTTGAACGTCAACGGCCTGGCCTCCTGCAAAAACGACGAGAAGGATGCAATATGGGATTTGTTGAGAGGGGTGGGGGGTAGGGATTGGCCGGATGTCGTGTGCATTCAGGAAACTCATCTGATGGACTCTCCGGAGCATAACCGAATGCATAAAATGGTCTGGCCATACAAAGCCTTCAGAGCACACGGCCCGAGACCCGGGAGTGCGGGGGTGGCCATCTGGATCCCCCCCGGCTCCCGGGCAGACCCGGTCCACTGGGTGGTGGACAAGGAGGGAGGCAGATGGGTATCTATTCTGGCCATCCTCGAACCGGAGATAGTATGTATCGTGTGTATGTACGCTCCCAATGCGGTACGTGAGAGAAGAACCTTCCTTGAACAAATCAGATCCCAGATCCCGAAGGGAGTCCCCATCATCATAGTGGGAGACTACACTGCGGCCGGCCTCAGACTTCCCGGATCCCTTTCCCCCTCATCTGCTGGCCATGGTAGACATGCTTTGGTATGGGGTGGAGTAGCTGCAGGTACCTATCTGGGCATAGGGACAAGGGGACCGGGAGGATCAATCTAAGTGCTACATGATTTATAAATGGGATGCTGGACCCGGTTTCCAAAAAAAAAAAAAGCTCCAATCCAAAAAAACAATAGTAGAATCAGTCCTTTTCCTACTACTTTTTCAAGTCCTGCACTGTTATTCCTTTGAAATCCAGAGTAATCACGGCTGGCAGGCGCTTTCACAGCTTTTTTCTCTGTAAAAAAGATGCATTCAAGGGACGCTGGACCCGGTTTCCAGCAACAAAAGGGACTGGGGCTCGTGGGGGGAGGGAGGAACTAGGGTGTAGCAATAGGTTTCTGGCGCCGGCTCCAAGGTGAAGAGTTTCCCCCCTTCCCTGCTTCCTGCTCAGTCAATCCCCTGGAGGTCAGGGTAATCAAGGCTGGCAGGAGTCTCTCACAAAGGACCTTTCTGACATATTCCAATTTCAGTCTGTATATGGGACGCTGGGCCCGTTTCCCAGCAGGTGATGCTCCCCACCAATAGATGGAGCCTCTCCCCAGGTGCTAGCAATGTCTTCTCTTATCAGCACCACTAACACTGGTGGGGGTGTGTTTCAGAAAAAAAAAAAAGGGAATTCGAAGTAGAAATAGAAATTTGTTATTCTGATTTTCTGATTCATTATTTATTTCTTCATTTCTTGCTGTTATTTTTGTGGCTGAGGCCAAGGTATTAACTTCTTAATATTACGGTTTTATTGTGCGGCATACTCATTTGCAAACATGGCTTACCTCTGGAACTGTCTGCGTGCATCCATTCTCACCAGATTCATTCCTCTATTCTTCTTTGCTGCAATAACCCGTTCGTTATGCCTCGTTGAATGTATAAGGGGCCACAGGCCGCGACCTTGGTTTCTGGCCGTAAGGTCGAAGGGGCAAAAGACCCCTCCGAAATGGCCCAGGGCCTGCACGCCTGACAGTTGACTTCAGTCAACTGCCTGAGGCCCAACAGTCAAAGTCAATATGGACCCAGCCCAGGCCGCCGGAAGACAGCATCAAGACCAAGTGAAAGTCTGCAATTGTACGCAATCCAGGCCCTCGGCTGTGAGTCAATCTGGGCCACCGTGGGTGGGAGACCTGAGGCAGGTCAATTCGGTCAATCACTACATAAGACCCTGCCTCTAAATGGTCAACATTCAGTCTTGCTGTGTTCCTTAACGCTGGCTTGACGCTAGCTGGACGCTGGCTGTGCGTTGGCACTGTGGACGACGATGCGGGACTGAGGCAGCATGCTGGCGCCTTCTCTGCTGAGAGCCAGCCTCTGCTGATGTGGCGCATGCCACTTGTCTTCATTGCTGATGTGGTGCATGCCACCTGTCTTCATTGCTGATGTGGCACATGCCACGCTGTCTACATTGGGTGACTGGACGTGACAAGGAGGGAGATCGGGATCTGTGGATGATTGAGAAGGATCGGAAGACTTACCTGAGGTTGATGTCGATACTGTGCACTGTTGATTGTCTTTAACATCTTCATGAGAGAACTGTGCCACGTGGCACTTCGATGTGATCTGGATTCGTCAGGCTCCTTACTGGATACTGTTTTGCTGACATGGAGGCGAGGGACGCCCGGAGGAGTGGGGAATCTTGGGCTACTCTTCGTGTGGTCATTGATGATTACTTTCTCTTCCACCTTCTACTCTGTGTACTACCCCTCCACTCTCTTCGTCTACTGGAAACAAAATATTGTATCAGAGATAACATTCATGATTATTGGGGACATTGTTCAGAGCTGAGCTACTTTGTATTTCGACATCTGGCGAGTATCTTACAGACTGGGTTCATTACAATTTGGTATCGGAGCATACCTTCTTCGTCACAATCTGCTGTCAAGAGCCACGTGGCGCCCAGGTAAGTGGGCGGTGCTGCACATGTATGGGATGAAACGCGTTTATAAACGCATGCAATTAATATCGCGAGTCTAAACATCGAGTACCACGCGTGCGTGCAGCCCCCTTGAAGATGATGACGTGAACACTTTGAAGAGGAAGACGACGACATTGCTTATGCGGCATTGAAATACCGGCGAGAGTATCGTTGGCAGTACGCTGACATTGTGACGCACGTGCAGAGGGCACGTGCGGAGATGGTGAGAGAGAGAGAGAGAGAGGAGATGGACACACACGAAGCAGCAGCTGAGTGAAGGTCCTGTCTGGCTCAATGAACGAACGAACACTGAATGAATGAACCACCCGCCCTGGGCCTAGGCCGAAGTGATATACCGGCCTAGGTCCAGGTACGGAACAACCTGGTACCGGAACAGGGTCAAGCCGACGGCCTGAAACTGGTCCGGCCTCACTGTCGGGCCGTAGGGGTACCGCTACACGATCCTCGGACCTGTGAATGGATCAAGCAATACATCAAACACGCTATCCGCTGAAATAGCGGAAACCCAAAAGGAACGGCAAAAGAAACAATCCTAGATGCGGAGCAGGCTCCATGCAGGAAAAGGGATGCAATGCAGACTAAGCCTCAAGCCTAATCTATACAACAATGTTTGGTCTATGTCGACCCAAAAAGTAGAAAAATGTCTGACCTGTGTCGGCCAAGAAAGAGAAAAATGTCGGACCTGTGTCGGCCAAGAAAGAGAAAAATGTCTCATTAGCCAAATAGGCTGAATATAAATCAACACCAGGGCCCTAACGGCCAAAGAATAGCGACGTCAATGTCCTACGTCGAAACGAATGTGGCACAATCTCACGTGCCCTATACATAATGCACAATACCTGAACAGAAGAGAAAGGAACTCAGTTGCATGGCAGAGGTAGGAATGGGTGGGAAGGCGGCAGGTACAACTCTTAGAGTAAACTCCAAGGGGGCACCCGCACAACCAGGTAAGGGTCATCAGGCTCAGAGGGAGAGTAACAGCACGACACCGGGCTCAATGGAAACCATCAAACGGGTACCGCCAGCTGAAAGGGGGAAGGGCACTCACACAAGGGAGCACACATAAGGTGAGCCTGGAAGGAAAGAGGGGGCTATGCCGGCATAGACATGTGGCCAAGAGCCGCGAGCAAAGAAAACGTACACTCCAGAGGAGGGCGCACAACATAAGGTAAGGCAAAAGGGCGGCAAGCGGACACACCCACATAGACACGGAAAATAGGGGTCATCATGCGACTGAAGGGTAAGCTCGAGGGTGGTGGATAGGTGGGTATGATGGGAACTCTGTAGCTGAAAAAGTGAAGTAGTCCAACTGATGAGTCTCGAGACTGAAGTCGAACCGAAGTAGCCTGGATGAAGTAAGGGTACCGCAAGAACTGAGTAGAAGTCCGGAACAATGCGACAGGTACTCTGGTACTGAGGAGAAGCACTGAGGTCGAAAGTCGAATGTAGAAGCCGAATGTAGAAGCCGAAGTAGAAGCCGAATGTAGAAGCTGAATGTAGAAGTCGAAAACCGAGAGTTGCTGCATAAGTGTCCAGGAATGGTAAAAGATAGAGAGCGTATGAGGGATATAGATCAGTCACGATAACGAGAAGGAAGTCGATGGGTACGTTGAGGGCGAGAGGAATCAATTGCAACAACAGGCGGAACCACATCCACAGGGGAAGGAGGACCTGAGGCAGGTACCGGTGGAGCAGGAGGACCCATCGATGGAGGAGGGGGGATGCTAGTGGTCGCAGAGGTAGATGGGTCAGTAGTAGAAGGACGAGAAGTAAGGGGGGGAGGATGATGAAGGGAAAGGATGAGCACGATCGTAAGCACGCACGAAAGTCGTGGCATGCTTGTAACCCTTCCATCGAACGAGATACTTGAGGCAGGGAGGGTCAACATCAGTCATACGCCGGGACGCGATATCAGAGACGACAAACTCCTCGTGACCCTCAATGATGATGGGAGAGGGGCGAGGGTAAGGTCGACCATGAAACTCGGGAGGAGACCGTCTGAAGGGGTGCAAAAGAGATAAATGGAACACGTCATGTAAGTTAGCGCGGTACATGGAATCGGGGAGCTTCAATTTGAAGCTCACCGGACAGTCATGATTGGGTACGACGGGTGCAAGAATGGTGCATGGTCCAATATATCGACGTCTGAATTTCCGAAGTGTGTCAGCTTCAGGCTGGAAGTGACGTGCGTCGACAAGAACCTCGTCGCCAACTTTGAAGGGATGGTCGATGCGAGAGCGGTTAGCGCGAGTGGCCATGTGAGTCTGGGAGTCAGCAATGCTCTCGCGAGCCTTGCTAAGGAGTGCATCCATCTCCTTTACCCAGTCATTGAGGGCAGGGCATTTGGTGTCGGGATGGATCTGAGATGGACGGAGAAGGTCAGATGGGACACAAGGATGGTATCCCAAGTCACAGTAGTAGGTAGATATGCCAGTGGCAGGTGAAATAGCATGGTTATAAGCAATCTCTGCGTGAGCAAGATGCAGATCCCAATCAGAGTCATTCTCAACAAACTTCTTGAGGATACTCCCAAGAGTTTTGTTGGTGACCTCGGTYTGTCCATCTGACTGGGGGTGATAGGAGGAGGAGAGGCGGAGCTCGGAGCCATAGATCTCATGGAGTCCATGCCAGAAATGAGAAGTAACGCGGGGATCGCGATCAGAGACGATGCTAGTGGGAAGACCGTGATGGATGGCAATACGGTTGAAGTATAGGGAGGCGATGTCTCGTGGGGTAGGGGCACGAAGAGGACTGATGAAGTCTATGGAGACAGAAGTCCAACGCCGAGTTGGAATGGGTAAGGGCTGAAGAAGACCGTAGGGGGGGTGGTTGGGGAAGTTGGCCTCGTGGCAGATCCTGCAGGTGCGGACGTACTGCTTAGTGAAGGGACGACGGTGCTCCCAGTAGTAATGGCGGTAGAGGCGGTCAAGTGTCTTGAAGACACCGAGATGACCGGCGGCGCGCTGGTCGTGACACTCAGCGACGACCCGAACATGGAGCTGACCAGTAGAGGGCACACATAAGCGAGGAGTACGGGTACCTTGGCGACCAAGCCAGTATAAGAGTCCAGAGGGATCGAGATGGAAGTTACGGATGGACTTGCCAGCCTGTAGGTCAGCGTAGATGGACTGAAACTCAGGGCACTGGGTGCATGCGCCGCGGTACTCATCCAAAAAGGCAGGGTGGATGGTGGGAGCTGAAATAGCAGATAGCTGACGATTCTCGCACTGAAGGTCGGGGCGGCGGGATAAGGCATCTGCTACGCAATTGCTTTCGCCGGAAATCTTTTTGATGGTGAAATCGAACTCGGAGAGGTCACGCCACCAACGAGCCTGACGAGAAGTGAGCTTGGGCTTCGTCTGGAAGGCAGCGAGGACAGAGTTGTCCGTCAAAACGGTGAAAGTGTGACCGTGCAAGTGATGACGCCACTTCTTAACAGCGTAGACCAGCGCAAGGGCCTCGCGCTCGTCAGCAGTATAGTTACGCTCAGCGGAAAGTAGCTGTCGAGATAGATAAGCAACCGAACACTCTCCATCACGAGACTCGACTGTACCGTCATCAGCGACGTCAGGAATATAAGGGGGTGGGGCCCTTGAGGGGGTGGTCTGGATGGGTGCAAGATGAGCCGCAGTCACCGGAGGTGGAGGAGGGAAGCGAGGAATGCGAGGGAGGCGGGACTCTATGGAATCGGGAGAAATAGAGGGGGCTGGGTAGATCTGGGAGAGGACAGCTCCAATAGCGAAGCCGGATGCGTCGGTGGTGACGATGAATGGACGCGAGTAGTCGGGTAAGTGTAAGACAGGAGCTGACTTGACAAGTCGCTTGAGAGAGCGGAAAGCATCCTCGTGAGCCTGGGTCCAATGAAAAGGTAGACGTCCGCGGGTCAGAGGGGTAAGCTGGGAAACTACGCAGCGCAGGAAGAGAGGTAGGAGTGGGCCAGTCGACAATGGCCTGAATCTTCGAGTCGTCCATGTGGAGTCCGTGCTCGGAGACCTTATGCCCGAGGAAGTCGACTTTGGGTTGAGCGAAGCTGCATTTGGAAGGCTTCGCATAGAACCCGTGGTCTCGTAGTCGCTGCAGGACAGTGCGAACGTGGGTTAGGTGATCCTCTAGGGTACGACTGTAGATAAGGATGTCGTCAATATAGACTAGAACATAGTCCTCAAGAAGGTCTTGGAACATCCTGTTCATAGCCGTCTGGAAAGTGGCGGGGGCATTACGAAGACCGAAAGGCATGACAGTAAACTCGTAGTGCCCGAAACAAGAACGAAAAGCGGTCTTGGGCTGGTCCTCCTCAGCTACGCGGATCTGGTGATATCCGCTACGAAGATCGATCTTCGTGAAGAAATGGTGGCCGGAGAGGCGGTCAAACAGGTCATCCGCGCGAGGCATGGGATAGCTATTTTTGACCGTGTAGTGGTTCAGACCGCGGTAGTCAATGCATGGAGTTGCAGGTGAGGAGATCCGTGATGTCGACAACATAAAGTTCTACATCAGGCTCACGAAGGAGGTGGTGGAACTGGGTAGGTGTACAGATGGTGACATTAATAAGGGGGGGAAGTGTAGGGTCTGATTTGCCCAACAACGGAATATGGTATTGTTTCCCGTCCTTGGCGTCGAGGACGAGATCGTTGTGGATCGAATCGGGGCCGGCATGAGCGAACTGATGGGAATAGGCAGTGCCAAGAACGAGATCATATAGGGTTTCCATGACATCGAAGGTCCACTTGTCATGGAACCGAGGGGCCTTGCGAAGGCTGTGGGGCATCCGCAGGGGGAAGGAGAATGGAAGATCAGGCACCACCGAATCGACAAAGGATTTGGCCTGATTGTCGCCAAGTGTAACAGTGACAGTGGAAGGGTAGGCGGATGTATAGAGAGATGCCTCCTTAACTACGCAAGGATGAATGAAGTCGCCAGTAGAGCCAGAGTCCCATAGTGTGCGATACACTCTAGTAGAGGTCCCGAGGCGCACTGGAATAATCGGTAAGGTGCGATCGGGATTGTGTAGGCGCTGAGACATCGCGGACAGGGTGCGCTCTTTAAGGCGGAGACATTCCTGGTGGACCTTAACACACTCAAGGTCTAGGAAGTCAATGATATCCTCGGCTGCAATAAGGGAAGCACTGCAGCGGGCCGTGCGACGAGCACGCCTGGTAGGAGGACGTGGAGGAGGGGGGTCACGAGGGACGTTAGGCAAGGAAGGAGAAGGCATACCAGTGTCGGTAGGGTCACCCACAGATAAGGTTGGACCAGAGTCATCGGGAAGAGTAGCAAGCGGTGCAAAGGTAGAGTTGTGAACGGGTATGCCTGCTACCGTAGGAGAGTGAGGGGAATGGGACATCGCAGCTAGGTGGGTGCTGCGTTGGAGGTCAAGACGGGGGGAACAGCCTGAGGGCGAGCCTGCTGTGTGAAGTGACTCTGGAGGGCATCTGCGTACGGGCAGGTAGAGGAGGTATGGCCGGCGACGCGGCAGCGGGTGCAGATGCCTCGTGTGCGAAGGTCCTCACTCTCAGCGATAGTCAAGCGGCTGCGAGGGAACACAAAGCCCGCTGCGAGAGGTAGTTGAGTGACCGTAGAGCGAGTCCTGGAGGATGAGGGCTGACGTCGGAGGAGGGTGGAAAGGGCCCGGACAAGACGGTCGTCATGGGAAGAGGCGTCGCCCTCTGCGGGGGAGTGAGGGTCGGGTCCCTGATCTGGGTCACTCACAGAATCATCTGAGGCAGTGCCATAATCAATGCTCGACAGATCACGAAGCAGCGCATGCAAGCGACGAGAGAGGAATCGTCCAGAGCCTCTACGAGAGCCACGACGGTATGTAGAAGACTGTCGAGGCTGAGAGGGGCGAGGTGCTGCAGTAGTAGCGAAATGGGCAGCGGCGGACTGAGGCGAGGGGCCGACGAGTGGAGCATAAGTGAGATGAATGGCCCTAGCAATGTTGAAAGCCTCTGGTAAGGTGGGGATCGAATACGCCAACATCTGCAGCTGGAATGGCTGGGTCAGGCCTGCGCGGAATCGATGGATCATGGTGTCCTCGGATATGGCTGTGATGGGAATCTGAGCGCGTACACAGTGGAATGCCGTGATGTATGACTCTAAGGCATTGTCACCACCAAACCATCTGATCTCAGCCACACGAGTAATCGGGTCGCGGGTGGGCGCAGGGCGAGAAAAGTAGTGCTGAAGGAAGTCGCAAAACTCGGGATAAGACATGCCCTCATGTACGCCGCGCTGTGAGCGAAGGGCGAGGAAGTCGTGCCAGGTGGAGGTTGCACGACCTGTAAAGCGAGAGGACATCTCGACGGGCCACAGTTCCATGGCGACACCATGGTAGGGAAGCTGCTCCTCAGCAGTAGTGATCCATCCTTGGAGCTCGGAGGACCTGCCGTCAAACTGTGGAAAGTGATCCTGTCAAAACTGTGGAACATACGTCGGGGGCTGATAATGGATAGAGAGAGGGAGAGCCGATTGTGACGAGAGGACAGAAGAACTAGTGGTACCAGCAAGGCCACTAGGAAGAGCGGGAAGCTGGGCCAAAGGTCCCTGACACATCGTGATGGCCGGTGGTGGGAGCGTGAAATGCATCACAGCGGCCTGTGTCTGATGTTGTCGATAGATGAAAAGGGCAACAGGCTGTGCTGCGAGCATGATGGGGAGGCAGGGGTTGACCTCCTTGGAGCTGGCGGATGTGATCATGGGCCAGGGTGAGCTGGCGTTGGAGCTCGGCATTCTGTGCCCTGGGTGTAAGGGGGGGTGGGGGGGG
>BFEA01000560.1:165100-179930 GCA_003427395.1 Chara braunii | reverse complement strand
GAAAGCCCCAACCGCGAGTTTGATCTTTCAGGGGATCAAAATGTGGACTGAGTAGCATAGCTCAAAGGGGTGACTTGTTTGTTTACACTGGTCTATCATGCCTTAAGCGAGCCTTTGGTGAGTAGTAGAGTTCGTGATTACAGTAAGTTCTCGGATGGGCAAGAAGCGGCGCATCCTAAGGGAAGTTGTGTATCTATTGGCCAAGTTTCTTATGGATGGTGACTAACTGTTGAGTCGCTCTTAGTCTTGCGTCGTAGGCCTTGTTGGGTGACTTGCGACAAGCGGGTTGAGCCGTTGTGCGCCTTAGAGTTATGTCTGAATAAGGTCCGTTTTGGGTGGTCTCTCAGCACGACACGCGCTCTGAGACTACTCCAGTATTTAGGACTGAAGTTAAACAAAACCTGGTTGGGTCACATTTGAGGTCCTACGAGGTCATAACATTGGGGGACTACACATCACCTCAACAAGCTTGCCCTTGCCTGACTCTGACAACAGTGGAGGCCAATAACAAGCCTCGAGTGTTACCTTATACGTCGAAAGTTGAATGGAGCCAGCTAATGGGTAAATATCAGACAAAGCCAATGCTAGCTGCGCTTTGATTGTCAGGCAACTCAGGCTCGGACAACTAATCTCAAATAATTCCGACTCGGTTTCAGACAATTAAAACTCAGGCTCGAACAACTAATCTCAAATAATTCCGACTCGGTTCAGACAATTAAAACTCAGGCTGAACTTAAACAGCCCTCCGCAGACTCAAGCGGAAGTCTGAAGGCCTGACAAAATAGACTCTGCAAATTCAAGCTAGCCCATAATTCGAATGATATCGGGCAGGATCAGTTACACGCAATCTTCAAGTTCTGCATATTCGGGTTCAGACACGTAGAGGAGTGAGTTTAATTCCCATTTATCAGCTCTACACATCCACGTGTAAAACCTTGGGAGACTTCTGAGACCTGTGACGATAGTCTGCTCTGTGTGCTTGACCCCATCATAACAACGCGCAGTCAGTCCACTCGTGTTCGAGGTCGAAAGTGTAGGAAAATCATGGCGAGTGGTGAAGTTATGGTGATGAAGTGTCGGGTGAACAGAGACAAAGGGGAAGGATGGGAAGATGATGCGTGCCGCGATGTGAGCTCTAGTAAGCAACTTCAAAGGGAACATGCAGTCAGAATAACAGGGGAAAGAAGGTTTATTGAGTATGTCACCTATTTCTATGGAACCGACGGGAAAATGCACAGCACGTATTCCACGATTGAGACAATTGAGCGAGCCCAAGAGATTATCAATGCCAGCTAGTAAAGGCTGAGGGGAAGGAAAAACGTCTGATGTGTGTTGACGTGACACAGCAGTGCCKGRAGCCAGCGGTGAAAGAAAATTCCTAACCTGCAGYTAGACACCGTTTGACCAGCAATCAATCAGTGTTCAAAACTGCACACRAGCAACTGTCAGTTRATTTGACCGGGCATCAATCAATCAATGTACAATTGGGTTTCAACTAGCRTTTGATCGGTGAACTGTCAATACACACTTCGAGCAGTACTCAGCTCTGTTGGCAGTGACCAGTACTTCGTGTTGTTGTCAGTGACCAGCACTCAGTGCTGCTGGCGGTGATCAGTGCTCAACGCAGTTGGCAGCAACCAGGCAGTATACAAACAATCCTCAAACAGTGATCATCCATTCATCAATCAGCACACCATGTTGCTAATGAGTGGGCAATGATTGTTTAGTATGTAATCAGTGTTCTATCAACATTCAGTCGAAGTCTTAGAAGCCAGACACTGATCGTCGAACTTTCAGTTTCACAAGTCAGCAATTAATCAGTAATATTCAGTTCTCAATCGGGAGTTAATCAACAACCAATCAGCAATCAATCTGAAATCAGTCAACATTTTGTCAGCATTCAGTCAACACTAATCAGACTGGGTATTTATCAAAAGATTCATCGGTCCCAGAGCCCATTTCATCACATGAGTACAGTACAGTCTTTTCCTGTCCCTGAGGCTGTTCTCTCTAGCCTCAATCAAGTTGCTTCCAGGGACTCCTTTCGGCATCAGTATGTCAGTGCTGTCAGTTTCAAGCGGGGAGACCTATCCATTTACGTGGTCCACACTGAGTTTGCTGGTGGTGTCATCCATGACCTGAGGCCTTATTTGAAGAAGGGCAAAGAGTTTCACGAGCATTTTGACTCAGTCTGGATTGCAGCGGCAGGGTATCTGGAGGAGAGAGAAGGAGCTTGATGAGAGCGGAACCAAGCTGATCCGCAACTTTGGGCCAAAGCTCTTTTCAGACTACCCCAGGCCTCCGGTACCCTTTACTCTCACTGATGGCTCTTACTGGGGCGACCTGATTGATCTCACCAAGAGGTACATATCCTCTGCAGTGATTGATTATGAGGCAATGACTGAGCCATCCGAATTCCCTCATCTCAAGGGGGGTGTCTTCTCTCAGCCAAATCTCCCCATGCTATGGGAGGAGTTCTGTGCCATGATTGACTTTCGCGTCATGGGGCTTGGATGGAAGTTTTCAGAACTAGCAGGGTTCAGGTAGCTCTACATTCAGAAGCCACAGGCTCAGAGAGTACAGAGGCGTGGCAAAAAGCCCAAAAGACAGACAACGAAATGAGAGGTTGAGTGTGAAGACAGAGGGATGAGTGAGGACTCTTGATTGGTGTTGGCCATGCTCTCTCCCACATGTACTCCCTGAGTTTATTATGAGTTTTCATTCTTCCCTCATTCATTTGTCTCTGTCACTTGCTCTAGTCAGTCTTTCTTGCTTCTTGTATTGTTCTTGCTTGATGATTGCTTTCGTGGATGATTCTGTCACAGTTCTCAAAATCAGATTGACATAACTGATGCATGCACGACATTCCACAATTTTATGATTATTATTTGCAAGATTCTTTGCTGTTCCGAATCACAATTAAAGATTCCTAAGACCGGGGACCGGCGAAGACCGCAATTGAAGGGTCTCGCTCGAAGCCGGACGCACACAACAGGAAGGGATTTGCATTAATTAATTTTATTTTATTATTGCAATCTACAACAAAACCCTACGTGACAGCCTGTTGGCTTTCCGGTTGCCCAAAGAGACCCGACTGGAAAAAGTGCGACAAAAATGGCGCCGTTGCCGGGAACATGAAAAGATTTTCGTGTCCGGAACGAGCCTGGGTCATCATCATCTTTGAGCTTTGATTACGGCATGAGAACTGTTGACAATATTATGTGCTTCGTATTAATTTTATTATTCTCGTTAAGTCTCGATCCTCTTGAGAATCACGGTTGCTAACTATGACTTATTTCTTCCTTGTGTGAGGTACCACACTGGACCGGGAGAAGAGATTGATATAATTGACTGGAGGAAATCGAGTTTGATACCAGGTATGCTATATTGTTTCTCAACACACTGAAGGAACTGGAAAAAAAAGAGTGGATCAGACCAAGACAAATGCTGGTCGACAGTGTTTTGAAAGATTTATCCAAAGTCACCACCAGTGGAATATTTCCCTACAGATATGAGGGTTGTTCGTGTTATCACTCCCGTGGCTCAACCATCTGCGTAGTGCTGACTCGCTTCTTGGAGGGAGATATCTATGATATCCGCCCGTACATCAAAGAAGGAGGCAGCAATGATGGTGAGAATTTTAATTGGTTATGGGAGATTGTGACTCAATTCATCTATGACGAAATGGTAGATCTGATCAAGCAAAATAAGAAAGTGGAATAGGGTATAATGCCAGTAACATATAAGACTGTTCCAATCCCTCGTATACCTAACAGCTATTGTGATGGGACTAACTGGTTGCCAATTATCAACATGGTGCCGATGAGGGAGAAAAGGGAAAGAGATTTCAGCAGAAGTGATCAGACAGAGAAGGTCAAAATTTGGCAGAGGTTCAGGCCTTGGTCAAGAGAAGGTCGAATGTCTCCTAAGGTCACTGAATACTCTGAGCAAGAGAAAGGCATTTCTATATGAGGTTGTCAGATATGAGATGGTCGAGAGGGATGGGAAACGATTATATGTACTGACATCCTATTTCACAGACCTGGATGTATATGATGTGAGAATCTATGTCCCAAAAGAAAGAAGT
The DNA here is from genome assembly GCA_003427395.1 of Chara braunii. Classification (NCBI taxonomy): domain Eukaryota; kingdom Viridiplantae; phylum Streptophyta; class Charophyceae; order Charales; family Characeae; genus Chara; species Chara braunii. The sequence continues at coordinate 175,843 of BFEA01000560.1, read as the reverse complement.
GTTGATGCAATATATGGGAGATGCTGGGGATTTGATGAAGAGGCAGTACTAAAGGAGAAAGAGAGATTTGAGAGGGAAAATAAAAACTTCACTGGATCTACTCGATTTACTGTCTTTCAGGGATTTCCAGCTCCTCCTTTGCATGATATAAATTTATCAAAAGATAATTGGTTTGCGATGATTGAGTTTGCCCAGAAAGTGAAGCGAGGCCAAAGAATCCAATGAGTCGATGCTATGTACCCTTAAGAGAGAAACCTAGGCTTAGACTGATAAGAGGTCATGAAGGGTTGAGTAGGGCTGAATCAGACAGGCTGTTTAATTCCCTTAATTTTATAGCAGGTAGAGTCGTAATTCCCTAAGAAATCGTTAGGTATGAAGCAATAAAGAAACCGGGACGGGAACATGACAGTCTGTATGTTCTTACATGCTATTTTACTGATCTTGATGAGTATGATATTGGGACTGATGTGCCAAAACAAAGATTTGATGAATATAGAAAAGGTGCGTGTTGGCAACGAGCGTTGGATCTTGTGCATGATGAGAAAAGAAGATTAGAATGAGAGGGGAAAAGTTTTTCTTTTACTACTTATGTCAGGCCTTTAGTTGGGATACCATCACGATCAGCTGAGGGACTCACGTTCCCAAGAGACAATTGGTATGCCATGATAAAATTTGTATGGAAAGTGAAGAGGGCCCAAGAAAAATACTCTCAGTAGTTAGAATAACTAATGTGAGGGGCAAACTTTGTGAGGTGATAGGACATGATAATCCCTTTGTAATCTTGTGGCATGAGATTTGTGGGGAAGGACATATAGTATTTAATATCCTAGTAGTTAAGTTCCTAAACTCTGACTGTCTGGATGCGAGGGTTTATTCCTCTAACGTTCTAGAGGAGGAAGTTGACTACTTGGAATATTTGAAAGGGGCGTACGTTAGCCTTGAGCGAACAAAAGAGTGGTTAGAGAAACTAAAACGGAAAGTAACGTGGGGAGTGGGAGTAAGGAAATTTGAAAGACTCCTCGAATTTTCAATTGCTAAGGGGTTTGAAGATAGAAGGGATTGGATGCCTCTGCTAGAAGCCATCGCTGAAATTGGTAGAGCAAGGGAGAAAGACTCCACTGTGACGATAAAATTCCTACTTGTGAATACCTTTGAACACAGATTTGAAATCCCAGATTATATTCAACCAGCGATCTACCTTTCAGATATTGCCTATAATGTTTAGCAATGCCCAACTTGACTAAGCAGCTGACGCTAGGTGTTGTGTTTGAAGGTAGAATAATCAAGGTAGAAGGGATTCTTCGGATCTCTGATAGGAACCTTTCTACCTTGGATGAGCTTGAGTTTCTGCAGCCTTTCTTTGATCGTATGAGAGATTCTGCCCTGAGAGTTGTCACCGATCAGACTGAAATAAATTATTTATTAAAGGTAGTGAAAGTGGGAACTACTGAGAGAGTATCATACCACACTTCTCGGGAACGGGTCTCTCTTGCAAGGAGGATCAACAGCGGCTTGTAAGCAATGCAATTTGATTATGAGATAATAAATCTGACTCGATATTCTATGATCCGAGGTACTGTGAAGGGGTATAACCAAAGACAGGGCAGGGACGGTGAAAGGGAGTTGATTGAAGATTACATTGGAAGACTAAGAAGAATTGCATTGCCCTTGATCACTACCCAATCTATTATTGCTTATACTCTATATGTACAGGATTCTCAAGGGGTAAAACAAACAAGAGAAGAAAGGAACGAACCTGTATCCCTTGCGAGAAGAGTGAGAGATTGAGAAAACAAAGAAGAGGAGGGCAGAAGTGACAAAAAGAAAGAAGAAAATATCCAGGAAAAGTCTATGGTCAAAATGGCAGGACGAGGGAGACCGAGTTCATCTGTCGGGACCAATGAAAAGGCCTTGGTTGGGGTTATACGGGAACTGGTCGAGAGAATCGACACAATCAAAGTAGGGTCAGACATTGCAAGAATTCCCTGTTTCAGAGGACCCTAGATTAATGATTTCTTGGATGAGTATGAATTATTTGGACTCAGTTATGGCTGGACAGACAAGCAACGGCTTAAGCACCTTCTATCTTATTGTGACATTGACTGAAGACTGGCAGTTTAGGAACTGATGGAAGGAGCCACTACATAGGAAGAAGTCAAAGAGAGACTGAAAAAAGAATTTGAGAAAGATTCGGTTCCAACCACGACTAAGGATTTACTCAACATCAGAAGAGCTAAATATGACACTTTTGATGTTTTTCTTCATACCTTCATCCGAACAACAAGAAGAATTCCATATTTGGATGAAGCTCAGAGATGCCATATATTTTTGACAAATTTTACTAACACTGAAAGGCAGGCAATTCTCAATCAAGCTCAGCACTATCCTCTCAGATGGGATGAAATGGTTGCTATCATAAGAACTCTACCTACTGTCTCTCATAAGAAATGGTCACTGGATCAGATCAGTACTTTGGCCAAGGACTGGAAGACTGAGAATGGTATGAATAGAGAAAGCAATCTAATTGCCGAGAATATTATTCAAAAGGTGATGGCTAACTTTATGCCTGTGAGGCCAGCAACTCATGCTGTGGATGACAGAGGAAAGAAAAAGGTTGAAAGTGAGGAAGATGACGATGATGGTGATGATGATGAAAGCTATGGTAAGAGGGGGGATTCTTCCAGATCCAAAAAGAGTGGAAGGAATGATGATAGAGGAAACAAAGAAAGAAGGAAATATGATGAGCGTCCTAAGAGGAGTTTTGTCTGCTGCTATTGTGGTGAAGGAGGTCACACTACCACCTATTGTAAGCCTCTTGAGGAGGATGTGTGGAGTGGAGTGGTAAAGAAGGATACGATGGGCCATGTCTGTGATAGTTCATGGAATAAGTTGGACCCCAGACATCCGGGAGGTATGAGGCTTCTTGCTCTTAAACATGATGAAAAGATGAAGATTAAGAAAAAGAGAAAGACTAATGTGAATGTTCATTTTCTCATTGAAGAGTTGCTTAATGAACTAGTACAAGGAACAAGTGACCTTCATGCCACGATTGGAGTCTCCATTGACAGAATGTGTGCCCAGTGAGAATGTGTGCATTCCTTGACATTGACAGAATGTGTACAAGGAACTAGTGCATTCCTTGACATTGACAGAATGTGTGCCCAGTGAGACTTCTACAAGTGAGTCTTCATTGGAGGAGAATCCTACTTCTCAGAATCCTTCTGAATTAGTAGAATCCTTTTCCAATGAGATGGTTCGCTTTCTGGCCAATATGATGTCATTTCATGGCGATTTACCCCCAGAACTCGTCATGGAACCTAGTGTCAGACTTGGTGAAGTGAGAAACCTCCAAGGCCGTATGACACCTCAAATGATAGAAGAAAAGAAAAGGAAGAAGGCTGAGGAATCACTGATTAACATCCTTGATGACCCTGAATAGGAACGCTCACAAGGAAAGAATGAACAAGGGAGAAAGAGAAAATTTATTCTCAAGAGTGATCTGGAGGATGGGACAGTGATTTCTGATGTAATTACTAAAATGTTGTAAGAAACGGAAGTGACATTGTCCTTCAAAGAAGCAATGACTCTAGCACCCAGACTGAGGGAATAACTGAAAAAGTTGATTGAGAAGAAGAGATTGGAAGTTAACTACTTAGGATCAGTCTTTCCCAACCAAGTGAACAGGTCACTGCTAGGTTGCAAGATGAGATTCGGAACCATGCGTTGTGGACATCTCACGATTCGTATTAATCAAGTGAAGATTCTAGCCCTAGTGGACTCTGGGGCAGAGATGATACTTCTTTCACGAAGAACGATGAAGGCATGTAATTTGTCTATTGATAGACCTGCACAAAATGTACTGAGCAATATTGCAGGAGAATTGTTCGTGGCGGGATTTATTGATAATTTACCTATCAGAGTTGGGACAATGACTGTGGAATTATTGGGTTTTGTAGTGCCGGATCTGGATCATGACTGTATCTTGGGAACCCCATTATTGCATAGGATGGAGACAGTCCAATTTTTCAATCATGAGGTGTCATCTTGGATCGGCCTACAAGATCCTGAAACTGCTCAAGAACAGACCTTTATGGACTACACAAAAAGTGATTTCAAGCATCAATTATCTGCTAATTCAATCAGAAGAGAAGAATCTGCTGAGAGGGTTAGGAGACTAAAGGAAGAAGGAAAGCAATAAGCAAAAGAAGAGATATCAGTGGGTATCAATCAAGTTTCGAAAATGATAAAAACCCTTGGTAAACTCGAGGATGAGGATGGGCAAATTGAAGCATTCAAGAAGGCGGTAGAGACAGTTAAAGGTGGAAAGATGGAATTAAAATTTGCATCGACTCACCCTTTTTTAGGAAAATAGCCACTGGGTCGAAAAGAAAATATAAGCCCAAGGGTGTGAAGAAAAACCCGGAGGCAGTCCTAATAGAAAAGGATTATGATGAAGCATTGGAAAAATAAAGGAAAATTATAAAAGCTTTGAGGGAATCAACAAAATTGGGGAATAGAGTCACCACAGAGAGATTTGACACAATGAAGGTAGACTCATATCAGTTTATCCTGCCTAAAGAAAATGAATATATCTTCAAGATGTGTCAGAAATTCTCTGGTGCTTTCTTCTTTAACGATGAAGAGAGAGGGCGGTTGGACGTGGACATGATCAAGATGACAAAGATTTGGACAGTTGATCATGTTCCATGGAATGATACACCGACCAAGTATGCCCTGAAGAAAGAAGCAGAAGTTGTAAAGTATCTTGAAAAGAAGATTGCATCTAATGTTGTTGAACCTTCTGATGGACCGTATGCTAACCACTGGTTTTGTTTCTGGAAACCAGGGGGCGGGCTAAGATGGATACAGAATCTTCAGAAGCTCAATTCTGTGACGGTGCATGATGCAGGTAGTATTCCTAATGTTGATCTCCTCTCTGAATCCTTTGCTGGCCGATACATTTATTCTTTAGTTGATCTGTATTCTGGCTATGATCAGTTTCTCATTGATCCCACTAGCCGGCCAATGACTGTCATGCACACACCAAGGGGACTTGTTCAGATGTGTGTGGTACCTCAGGGTTGGACTAACGGCGTGGCAGTGGTTCAAAGGGATATGATAAAAGTCATGCAAGATATTTCTTCTGAAATAACCAGCCCCTACATTGATGAAAATCCAGTAAAAGGGCCTCTGATAAGAGATGAGACTTTGGTCACAAGGGGAGTCAGAAAGTTTATCTGGGAACATGCTGAAGGAGTAAAGATGGTCCTAGAGAGACTTCAAAAATATAATCTGACTACCAGTGGACCAAAGTCCCTTCTCTTTCAACCAGAGGTAATAATCTTGGGCTTCAGATGTTTCTCCAAGGGTAGGAGTCCAGACCCCAAGAAGATAGACAAGATCCTAGAGAGACTTCAAAAATATAATTTGACTACCAGTGGACCAAAGTCCCTTCTCTTTCAACCAGAGGTAATAATCTTGGGCTTCGGATGTTTCTCCAAGGGTAGGAGTCCAGACCCCAAGAAGATAGACAATATCTTAAACTGGCCTCTGCCTCTCAAAAAAGTGACAGACGTCAGAAGCTTCTTGGGAGTCTGTGGATTCTGGAAGATTTTTATTCCTCATTTTGCTACCCTTGCAGAGCCTCTAAGGGAGATGGTAAGGCAAGGGGCTAACTTAGCATGGAATGATAAAAGACAAGCTGCTGCAGAAACACTACAAGAAAAATTAAAAGATGATGGGTAGTGCAGGGAGTGTCATTTTATGATGAGGAGAAGGCAAGATCTTTCATCATTGAGGCGGATGGAGGACCGGTTGCTCTGGGAGGGGTGCTCATTCAGAAAGATGAAAATGGGAGAGAGAGACCTCTGAGATTTGAGAGCAGAACCCTCAATTCTACAGAAAGAGACTACACCCAATTCAAGAAAGAGCTACTGTCAATCATCCATAGCCTCAGGTGCTTCAGGCACTACGTGCTAGGAAGAAGATTCATCCTGAGGACTGATGCATCTGCTGTGATTGGTGTCATTAAAAAGCACGAACAGGTATATCCAACAGTCAGCAGGTGGATCGCCTTCATCTGGACATATGATTTTAAGCTGGAAAAGATTCCCACTGAGAAAAACAGAGCGAATGGCCTAAGCCGGATTGAGTGGCGAGAAGAAGAAGGAGATGTGAATGGAACGATTGAAAAATCTGCTTATGTTGACAATTTTCTGAATGAGAAAGATGATGAGGATTATGAAGCACCATGCTCCTACAAGTGGAGTCTGTGGCCAGAAGAAAGAGACAGCTGGGGAGAGATCCCTAGTGCATATATTTATGAGTCAATTCTTGGGAAAGAAGAAGAGGATGAACCAAATGATAGATATGCTAAAGTTAATGCAACCGCAGTGGCTGCTCATGAAATTGGGGAAAACTCTGGTTCAAAGGAAGAGGAAGAAAGTGAAAAGAGGGAGAAAGAAATGTTTTTCTTCTTTGAAGAATATGATGAAAGTTATCAAAAGATTGGTAAAAAGATGGAAAAAGAGCAGCTGAAAGAATATTATTGTAAAAATTCAAGGAATAAATTCAGACTGAAAAGAGGGCATCTCTTTGTGGATGGTAAGGGAGGCCTACCTCCACTAAGAGTGGTCTGTGGTAAAGAGAGACAATTAGAGATAATTGCTGCCCTACATGAGCCGGTTACAGGTGACCACAGAGCTGCTGAGGCAACCTACTCCAAGACTGTCAAACTCTACTTCTGGCCAGGCATGAGATACATGATTTTCAAATTTTGTAAATCATATGTATTATGTCAGAAGAGGTCTACCACAGGAATGATTGAGCCTTTACTCCCCACTATCTTGGTAGAGCCATATAGCAGAGTTCATCTGGATCTTATCACTATGCCTATACGCAAGGGTGGGATGAGATATATACTGAACATGAGAGATAACTTCTCTGGATATGTTGAGGCAAAGGCTAACTTCTCTGGATATGTTGAGGCAAAGGCTCTGAAAAGGAAAACAGCCGAGCAAGTGGCTGACTGGATAGAAGAAGTCTATCTCAAGTATCCTTTTATCAGAGAATTTGTCTCAGACAGAGGATCAGAATTCAGAAATGAGATTGTCAGAAGAACTACACTCAGGTTGGGTGTTAGAATTCGGTATGTGACTACTTACCATCCTTAAGCGAATGCACCTGTTGAGAGAGGTCACAGAACTTTGAAAGATTCATTGGCCAAGTGGTGTGAAGGAAATCTCAGCAACTGGCCAAAGGTATTAAGAGGTGTTATATATGCTGACAACATCACAATCAAGAGAACTACTGGCTATGCACCGTTTACTCTGTGGTATGGTCGGTATGCTACGTTGCCTATTGAGAGTATTGTCAAGACATGGTGAAGTCAAGAGAGTGACAGAGACTACTCTATCTCATAACTCCTCCAGATCAGAATGAGGCAGATATCAGAAGTTGATCAGGCAGTGATGAATGCTGCAGAGAGAATGACATCGAGCAGATTATCAGATCAAGAAAGATGGAACAAGAAAAGATATATAAGAGAAGAGAAATTGAAGATTAGAGATGTTGTCCTTCTGTTTGACAGTTCCCTTGAGACACAATGGACTAAAAGGTTGGAGCCTAAATGGCTTGGTCCTTACAAAATCACACGGGAAGCAGAGGGCAAAGTCTATGAGATCTCAGAGATGGATGGATCCAGGGTTTATGACATGGTGTCAGGATCAAGACTTCGTAAGTTCATATTCAGAGACCCAGATCTGATTCCTACAGTAACCTCAAGGAGAGGGAAGAAAAGTCAGTTATCTTAGTGAGAGCAGTTCCAGGGAGCTGAGAGAAAAAGTATATTAAGACAATGAGACAACGAGACTGAATTTTCAGCAGAGAGTGATCATTCTTGTATGGCTAATTCAACATTTTAATTTTCAGCATGTCAGTTAATCTTTTGTTTCAGCAAGCAGCAAAAGTTAATGAGACTATATCTCTAAGGCAGTGTTACGGTCGACCCATGAGTCTCAAGCCCCTGAGAGTGGGAGATAATTGTGAGATACAGTTTTCGTGAGCATTGACGCAGTGTCAAGATCAGAGAACTCATGGTTGTGGCATGTCAAGAGATGTATTCAGTATTCTTTTATGATAAAGAGAGTATGATGAGCATAGAAAAGTTCAGTTCTGTCTGACTAAGAGTTGTCAGCAGAAGAACTTCGTATCTCTGACTAAGTTGTCAGTCCTCGCTCAGAAGAGGGAAGGGACCTCTCTGAGCTCAGCATTTCAGTATTTCCTTGGGACTGACGGGACGTCTCTTAGAAGAGAAAACTCCCAGCTGCGGGAAGGGACCTCTCTGGGGCCAGCACTGAGTATCCTTCTTCAGACTGAAGGGAGGTCTCTTGTAAGGGCTTGGTGTTGGTTATCATGTTGTTGTTCAGTGCCTCTTGAGACTGACGGGACGTCTCTTGAGAAATGTTTGTCCTGTTATGGGGCGTGGGCAGTTTGTGTGTGGGTTATGATATGCTTGCATGATTGTCTGAACCTGGGAGTTTTCTTCTCTAACCAAAGGATGCATTGATTGTCGGGGCCAGCCAGAGCCTTACCGCAGTAGGTTGCAATCTGGTGGGGTCAACAGGTCCCCAACGCAAGTGTCGAATTCCGTAGTCGACTGAGGCTAAGGCTTCGGGAGTCTGGCCTATGAGGTTGAAAGGGGTCAGCTGGAACCCTACCGCAGTCAGAGGATGCAATCCAGTGAGGTTCGCCAGAGCCTGGAACTGTAGTTAGACCGGGTCCCACGTTCAAAAATCTGGGCGGGGCAGCCAGCGCCCTTGGCCAAAAACTGGTAGGTGAGCCGGTCCCTGACCGCAGTGGTCAAATCCGGGTTCAGGGCAGCCTGACTGACGGGACGTCAGCTGTCATAGGGTGACCAGACCCGCAATAGTCTGGGTGTCCTGGCGAGAGTGCCAAAGGGTTGTCATACTCGAGTAGTGGGTATGATTGGTCCTGACCTGGAGGCAGGTCAAAGGGGCTGTCAAGACAAATGGTCTGGCTAGTCCTGGCCTGAGGTGGGCCGAACGAGGTATGTCAGACTGACGGGACGTCTGACATTCCTGGCCAGTGGTGGGCCAAAACTAAGGCAATCAATAATTCTTGGGTGTGAAAAGTTGTTATGTGATGTTTATTATTTATTATTTATTATATTATTTGTGGGTTTTATTTTAATTTGTTAATGCTTGACTGCTGGTTGTCAGAGGGTCTGCTTGCTGGGACCAGGATCTGCTGTCTGTGGGACTCGCTGTTTTGCAGGTATACAAAGATTTATTTGGAGTTCCCAGACCAGAGAAAAAGGAAAAGGGTTTCGTATCCTCCTTTTGTCTGAGAAGTTGAGGGGACGCCTCACTCAGACGAGAGAAAGAAGACAGGGTTTGGTATCCCCTGAGTCACATGAGGAGTTGAGAAGATAACCCACTTGAGACAGAACAGAAAAGAGGGTTTGGTATACCCTATCTCCAATATGGCAGACAGGACAAGTGTTTCCGGCATTGATATCAGACTGGCAATATTTTTGATTTTCTGTCAAGGTGAAAGTTAAGGTAACTTTTCCTTGGCATAAATTTCAGATTGAGGATTTATTTTCAGAATAACAAGAGGCCAGAATCAGCAGCAAGCAAGAAAGAAGGAACATAATCCTTCTTAAATTTATTTGGTGGCCGACAAGCGGCCTGGTTCACGAGGAACCTACGTCCCTGACCTCAAGATGTTCAAACTCTTAAGCATGGGATGCTACGAGTGAAGTATGAGCTAGGAATTCAGAAAGATGAGAAGAAATCACGCTTGTACAGTATATAGAAAATCGCCATGAGCTCTATCTGGAATAGAAAGAGAAGAAAGAAGATGCTGAGAAGAACGCAGCCATTGGGATGAGGGGTAGAGGAAGCAGTGCAAGGAGCGGAGGGAACAGTCACTAGGGCTCTGCTCGCCAGAGGGGAGATAGGGGCTCTGGGAGTGTAAGGAGGGGAGGAGGTGCCGGGGGAGCCGTAGCACGCTTCAATTTTTTTTCGAAAATAATCCATCATGTCTGGGGATGGAGTTCTTTCATACCATGTTGAGTGGCGAGGGTAGAATCTCGAGTGAGGGCCATAGCCTCGTGGCTCATCATCTTCCTCTTCGGAACTATAATCGCGTCTCGTACGAGCCGGCGGCTCCTCCCTAGCTTTACCCCCTCTCCCTCCTCTCCCTCTCCCCTGTCCCTTACGTGCCTCAGGCATGGTGTGAGACCGAGCGCGGCAAGAGGGGCAACGAACAGAGAAAGTGTGCTGGGGAAGAAAATGAAGAAAAGTAAAAGAGACGGTGCAGCTCATGTAGCGATACCGCATGCGAAAGAGAAGAAGACACTATGAATGAGGAAGGAAGAAGAGAAAAAGATACTATGATGATCGGCGTAAGAGCACTATGATGTATCGCGGTGACATACTGAGAATGAACGAGAATCCTAAGATGTGCGTTGTTTCTTATACTCTTCAACCGACGCATTAGGACCCAGCGGGGACGCTGGGTGGGGGTTTGGTATTATGTCGGAGGGCGCGGTGTTCCGGCCATCCTCTGTGTACCAAGTCCCTACTTGGTACCACCCTTAGCTGCAACGTTGTGGTCTGTAGCAGTTCCCGAACCACTAAAATCCTTAGTACCCAGACCATACTTTGACGTGGACCGGCCCTGTTGGTACCTGCTTCTGCAAAAAGGTGCGCCGCAGGG
>BFEA01000560.1:116123-130753 GCA_003427395.1 Chara braunii | reverse complement strand
ATTTCGCCTATAAGGTAACGTCCTATCTGATGATACTTGTCAATGTATAGGTTCTGTAGTAATAGTGGAGTTTCTGTTGTGTTAGGCTGCATCTTTAAGGAACTAATCTCCATTTGTAAAAACTTGTCGATACCACTAGGCCACCCTAGGTCTCCCTCTTGTAGAGGAATTCGGGAAAGTCTATCGGCGACGGAATTCTTAGCCCCGGATACTCGYTCCACTACATAATCAAACATCCTTATATACATGAGCCATCTAGTGATCGCAGGGTCTGTCAGCGAGAAGTCTTTTTGTAAGACGGCTGCTACTGCTGTCGGATCAACCCGTAACACAAATTTTCGTYCATAAATGTAATGTCGAAAAACGTTTAAACAATGCAAGACCCCAATAACTTCTTTCTTAAACTGCGAGTARTTCCTCTCGGTGGTATTTAGGGTTTTACTCTCGAATCTGAGAGGTCTCTCGTTACTAGCTTGGTCCTTTTGAGCCAAGACTCCACCAACAGAGGCAGGCCCTACGTCCGTACATACCACGAAAGGACGTTTTTCCTCATCTTCAAAGTAAGGTACGCCAAGGACTTGTCCTCCTTCCTTAAACTCATTTTTTAACTCTCTTACTGTATCCTCTTGTTCACTTGTCCATTGCTATTCTACTCCTTTGCATAAGAGCTTTCTCAGGGGTTCTGCTTTTGCAGCATATCCTTTTATGAAATTCCTCCAGAATCCGACCACCATTAGAAATTGGCGTATGTCAGTAATATGGCGTAGTGGAGTGAGCCTGTTCATAAGCTTTTCTAACTTTGCCGGGTCTGGTCGTCTACCATCTTTGTCACAGATATAACYCAATATCTTTATAGAGGAGACTGCCCATCTGCTTTTTGTTCCGCCGACTGTAAGGTTCGCGTCCTCTAGCTTGACTAAGACTTTCTTGATATCTTCTGCGTGAGTAGCGACGAACTTCCTGATTCCAGGTTTCACTTCTGTCTCATTTTTTTTGTATGGTCCTTTGATCAGGAAATCATCCAGAAAAACTTCTACCAAGTTTGGTATGAGCTCCCCTAKAATAGCTACCATCGCTCGTTGAAAAACTGCGACTCCATTAGTCCATCCCATTGTTACCACCATCATTTGGACTAATCCTAAAGGTGTATGCATCGCGGTTAGATGTAGATCCCGGTAGTCTAGCGGTATCTCATCATAACCTGAGAATAGGTCGCAGACTGAATAAATTGAACGCCCGGCTGAACCTTCTGATAGTAGGTCCGTGTTTRGGATGGATCCAACGTCCCTCACCGTGACTTTGTTTGTCTTCTGTAAGTCCTRTATCCATCGTAATTTGCCGTTTGATTTTCTTATRARGAATCATCAGTTTGCGTAGGCGCTTTCGCAAGGCTCCACTACGAACGTCCTTATCTTCTCCTTCAGGAAATCGACTATCATCTCCTTTTCTTTTTACGCACACTTCCATCCCGCATCGTTCCATGGAGCATGAGGGACCGTATAGATTCTTGCAGGTTTCACATATCGTGGATCTATTCGTCCTCCTTTGCGTCACAGACTGCTATTGCCTTGTCGCATGATCTWAATGTTTCTATTATGAGTTCTCTCTCCTTGTCTGTTATGTTTCCGTCGCCTATATCCATTCCTTTTATCCCGTCTTCCGTAATTCTCTGCCCTTCAGTGGCCTTTCGTTCTCTGGTCATCTGAGTAATTTCTTCTTCAGTGATCCCTATTTCCCCGGTCCTATCACGGCTGACCGCGGCTAGTTTGACTTTTTGGGCTACAGTTTTTATCTCTTTCCCCCGCCGTGTGGGGGAATTTCTCCAAAAAAAACAAATTTATACATCCACCGAATTCCTCATCGTCAGCTTCTTTCGTGTAGACTGTTCCGTCGACCACGTACTTACTTTCTAGGTCTTCAACGTCAATCTTTCTTCCCTTTACTTTATGCGGTCCTAGTGTAATGTCTTCAGATATCATTTGGCAGCTTCCCGTGTTGAGTCGTCCTTTATTTTGTAATGAAATCTTATGCCAGTTRTCAAATTCGTTCACTGTCTTCAAGGTGAGMCTGCTACGTTGAGGTCCGTCTATGGTAACCGTCTGACTTCCGTCACGCTTATTTTCGGTGGYGGCGTTGACCCTTGTCAGCCATGTCCTTCGAAGGATTATTTMTGAKGAACAGTGCTCAACTGTAAAGACGGGTACAGTGACTTCAACTCCAGCGACTACAATCTTGACTTTGTGGCATACCCCAAGCGCGKGTTGCTYRAGTTTGTTAGCTGATATYATGGTCATGGCTACGCTCTTATCTACMTCKAAGCCGAGGTTTTGGGCCACCTTATCCTCGCAAAYGGTGGACTCGGACCCGTMGTCTACTATAGCCTCCATCCCTATGSCATTGACGGTGATGTTGAGCTTTCCACTAGGAAGGACATAAAAGAGGTCGCTTCCGCCTTCACTGGTTTCTAGACTCTTGCCTTCTCCGTTTTGTGTAGTTAGGAGTGAGGTTTTCGCTTCTTCCTTTTGTTGCCCAGGAGTTGCCTCTAGTAGCGGTACTTTAGTTTTCTTCATCATACCTATTAATTCATCCCTCGTCGGGCCACAGCCTGCTATGAATTCCTTGAGGGTGATAGGGATTGACATGTCCACGGCTCTTCTTAAAGGTTCTCTTAAGTCTACTTCATCGAGCGAGCTTTTTAGCTGAAACTTCTTGGCTGCTCTTTTTCTAAGAGATTGTGGTGACTTAGGCGAATCAATTTGTTCGTCTGTCATAGGTTGATCCTGATCTTCTTTTTTTGTTTCGCTTGACTCGCCGACCTGGCCGACGCCCTGGGTGCGTATGTAGACCTTCCCGTTATTTGTTGTCTCTTCAAACTGGATGGATGATATTCTGATACCCGGACTTTCTTGTGGTTCGTCGAAGTCATCCTCGAAAGTTACTCGAGAGAGCTTAGATCCTAATTGGTCCTGGGGTTGCTTGCCCTTTGCTTCATTCATTCTTCTCCTTCGAATGTCCACGTTAATCTTCATCGATGGTAGGAAGGGTACCGATTTGCCTTCATCAGCCCACATAACGTACTTTCGATCSTCAAGTTCAATGATCCCTTCCTTTAGTGCATCCARCATTGCTTGGCAATCTTTCTTTCGGTGGTCTTCATCTCCACAGTAGATGCAAGCTTTTTCGTTCCAGGTTCGTTTCGGGCTAGGATYGCTTTTCTCTCGYATGGTGTGGACAGGAGGTTCYTCCTTTYTTTGGTTATTACTTTGCAATCTCTCTACTGCCGCCTTTAGGACCTCTATTTGTTTCGCCATTTCCTCTTCTCGTTTATCTGGCTTTTTTGCCTCTACCTCATCTTTTGGTTTCCACYTGTTATCCTTTGTATTTGACCACTTGGAGGTTCCCCATTCTGCGTCGTTTCTTTTCCAGTCATTCCTGTTTCCTTTTCTCCATTCGCCGTCGTTTTTGGCTAAGTCCACTCTTCTAGGCGAGGTTGCGTAGGTGTCCCTTCCTCCCCCTTTTTCGGAGGTTACTCCTTTTCCTAGGGTATCGAGAACCCTTGCGAGGTGTGCCTTTGCGCTCTGGCCTTCGGTGTCATGGGTTAAAACTTTGACTTGKCTAAATGTCACCTTAGAGGGAAGATCCCTCATGATTTTTTTTCGTTTTTCTMGGGATAGACATCCTAGGAATATCCCGCATCTTTCTATTTCGCCCATAAATCCTTCTTCTACAAGAGGATTCAATGCCTTTTCATATCTTCTCGTGAATGCGACTAGACTCTCGTCGTCCTGTTTTTTCATATCTTTGAGATCTTCTATGGAGTAGGATGTTTCGTCACATGCGAAGATTCTGGTGACCCTTTCTCTGAATATCAACCAACGCCAGATGTTTGGGATGACTTTCTTGACTCCCCGATCTATCTTGGGGGCTGTATGGTGAAGTACGTTGATGATCATTTCTTGATCACTCCATTCCGCCCTCGTTCCTAATACCTCCCAGTCATCTAGGAATTCGGAAATGTTCTTCCCGGTGAAGATGGTTTGGATTCCGGATAATGCTGGTAACTGGAATGTTTGAGGTCCTAGTTAAGGAGACACATAAGAGCCCGGTGCATACACCATTTTGTAAGGCTGGCTCGTTGTTTCTCTATATGGTTCCCTTATGCCAGGATCCGAGAATAGAGCTATTCTATTCCTGTTTAGAACCTTTTTCCTCCACCCTTCACTTTTGGAGGTCCGTTCCTCGAGTTCTGTGGCTGTGGTATCTAAATCTCTTAGGGCCTTTCTTAATTTTTCTGCGTCCTTTGTAACATCGGTTGTCATTTTCCTAACTGGGGTACTCGTCCTTGACTCTTGTGTTTTGACTTCGCCGCCTATCGAAGATAGATAGGCTCCTTCCGCATCCATAGTTGTATCTTACTCCTCCAGGAGTTGATCCAAGGCGGCTTTAACCCTTTCCGTGGATTCCTTCGTGTTTTCCTTCAGCTTTGACACTAAAGCGGTAGTTAAAGCGGTTTGCAGGTAGCGTGAGTTTGCTTCCAACGTACTCAAGGATATCCCATCAACTACTACATTCGAAAGCTGTCCTAGGGCCCGAGCGTCGTTTCTTAACTTATCTGTAGATGAGGCTATTGTCTCTCTCCAGGTACGTGGGATTGTTTGGCCACTACAGTTTACAGTGAGGATTTGTATTCTTGTTAGGAAAAGTTCTCCGGCAGCTTTCCAGATGGCACACTTTCGGGCTTCTATTGCTGCTTTTGTGACACACTCAGTTTCCTCTTCTTGGTTTAACTGCTCATTATGTACTGCTTCTACTAGGACTCGCACTAAGGACCCTTCCGTTTCTGCTCTAGCCGATAGGTTAAACTTTTTTCTTCCCGTTTGAGCATTAGCCATCCTTGTTATCCCCTTCTTGGTTAGTTTCTTCTCTGGTTTGCTTTAAGAGTCTGGCAATGAAATCATTTCGCCATCCTGTAATCCTTTCGCTTTCCTCTCTGTAGATTGCGACTAGGCGGTTTACGCTTGCTTCTAGTCTATCTAGGTCGGTTTCGTCTGTGGAGCCACACCAGTCTTGGTATTTTGCTAGCAAATCCTCCATTTTCCTTTCAATTGGAACTAGGTATACCTCAAGGATAGCATCGATATGTGTATCTCTTCCTCTCACACGCGAGTTCGGGCTTGGTGTGTGGTTTCGTCCTTCTCTATCTCGCACGTCATCCATCCTTGTGCCCAAATCATCACGTTGTAGGTTATACGACTCTCCGTTCGAACCTGTGCCAGTACTCTTGGCCTTTCACGTTCTATAGCTTCTTCTGCTAAACGTTCGCTACCCAGTGTGTCTAGAGCTCTAGTGGTTCGAATGCGAATTATCGAGGTTATGGTTCCGGCGAAGGAAACCCTATTGACTTTCTCTTCGTCAGTCACTTGCCCTGGCATTGTTGCCTTCGTTTTGCGCCCTCTTAGTCTTCGATACGAGGTCTATTATGGTCGACCAATCATTCATATCTAAGAATCTCATACGGGATCACTGCTCTCTTCGATATAGAGTTAAGGGATTGGACCAACCTCTTCGATTCCTCCTTATCCAGTCTTCTGTCCTAGTCCTTCACAACTCTCAAGACTCCTATCAGTCGGCCTTGGTCATCTCTTATCTCATGCTCACCTTCTTTTCCAAACAGGCCTGTGTCAAGAAAGAGTTCCACTTCTTGATCTCGTAGGCAAGAGGTTCCTCTCTTAATCTCTATCAACCCGGTCTCATCAGATCGAACTCTCCTACAGATCGACGCGCCTAGACTACGTAGGTCCTCATGGGTTCATTCTGTCAAAAGTCTGAGCAGCTCTCGGGACCTTCACCTATCACGGTCATGCTGTCTTAGTTGACTTGATATATCCCCCCCAGGCTGGCTATTCTCGTTCCCTCTGGCCATTCAGGTTATGGTGCCGGTTTATCAAATCAACTATTAAACCTCGACCGATCCCTATCAATGCTTCGTAAGGAATTCGCGGCCTAGGTAACTCTTCAAAAAATCCTGATTGCGGTACTCCCAGCGACTTCTTTCCTTAAGGAAAGGAGCCGATCCTTCTCGTCCTCTACCACTTCTCTCGCTCTTTGCCAGCAGCGTCCATACACTAAATCTTCCGACCTCTCTGTTGGTAAGTAAATGCCTACGTCCCTTACCTCAGTCCCTAGGAAGCGTGCGGTCATAACATAAAGGCGGCTTCGTTCCCATGCGCTGTCGACCATCTCATAGGCTTCGACCTCATACGGAAACTCCTCCCTTCTTCCTAGGGTACTCAAGGAAGCACATACCGCATCAAACTTTTTCTGTGGCGGTCGGTTCCCAGCGATGATCTTATTTTCCCATTCCTCAAATTTCTCTGCAGACTTCTTATGCCTTACTCGTTCACGGCCCAGCATTTTTGTCACGCCCGCCTAACACGACAGGACTTGTTCCCTGACCAAACGATAGTATTTCCTCCCGGAGGTCCCTAGTCTTTCTACCTTCAGTACATAGCTAATCTCGGTTTGGTTGGTAATTACCCTCAAAGCCGACTCCCTCATACGATCTAGATAAGGTTGTATGAGTTCAAGCTCTTCAAACCCAAAGAGATCTATATTAGGAATTCGGAGGGTGCCCTCAACCTTTACCATTCTCCTTTCTACTATGACTCCGAAGGAGAACTGTTCCCTAAGACCCGGCATCCTCACTGACCCCAACTCCTTGCTCTCAGCGCCATATTAATTACAGGCTCCCAATTCCTGCCGTTAGTAAAACTATCGGGTAGACTAGGTTCGGGAATACCGTAAAACAACACGGGGTTCACGTCACTAAGCACCTCTTTCCCCTTCTTCTCTAACTCCCTCCTTTCCTTACTGATTATGTCTCTAATCCAGTTCTTAAGCGACTCACGATTCGTCCCTCTCTCCCTTAGGAGCGGCACGTATGGGCGGATGTCGTATCCTCCCGTGTCGAGATGCTTTATCACCAAGACATAAGCTTTCCCCGGAGCATGACTTTCTTCTAAAGATATACAGCTCTCTATTTTGTAAGGGAAGACCCCCCCACTAGTAAAGGGGACTAAGGCATCCAGGGCAGCCGTAATCCTAGGGCAGTAACCAGCCATTTACCATCTTCTATCGTCTTCTCATTCCCGACTTGCACGTTTCTTCGACATAGAGTTTCCTACCATGCTCACTTTAGGCCCCCAATCGTGGCCATTGTACTTCCCACATTTCCTCTTCGTTGACGAATAACGGTTCCTCAGGCCAGCCTTCCTGCAGATGCTCCTCTTCCTCGTCCTCTTCCCACTCCGCAACTCGCCTATAATACGAGCGCAGCTCGAAGAACCCCAGGAGAGACACCTCCCTAACCGATGGGTCGAACCACCTCCCACTAAACAGCTCTGCCAACCCTGCTAGGTGACTAGGTGGCTCCCGTATACCCCTCTCGAAGGTGGCCCAAAATTCAACCGGTTGGTCCTGGTCAGGTGCTCGCCTCAAGCTCCTAGGTGAAGCTGCTTAAATCATCTCAACTAGTTCTAGACCTTCATTGCCAAACTGGGGCCCCTCCTTCCAGAGAGCGTAATAGCCGTGATGTTCGTCACCACTGTGTAGGAGGTCCTGGATTTCTAGAAAACTTAGGTGTACCTGGACCAACCGGTCAAGCCTTCCCAGATATTCCTCCAAAACGAATAGCGGAATGGAAAGCCTCAATGCCTTCTTCGAGTGTAGTAGAATCCCTCCTCGGGCTAGACGGAGGGAGACCGTGACTGATCTAAATGCTTATCTTAAGCGGAGCTCCTTCTCCCGGTATCTCTCCACCACCTCTTGAAGTACGTCTATAGCGGGAGTTTCGTCCTCCCACGTATACTCATCAAGACTAGGTATTACCCCAAGGTCCTTATCGCGCGTGCCTAGTTCTACCACCTTACAAATGATTTTCGAGAGTGTCGACGTGTGGTAGTAGAGGAAACCCTTAACCGTCAAGTCAACTGATCCCTGAACCACTCTCCCTCGTCTATCCCTATCGAAAGCCACAAGCGGCACCACCAACAACCAAACGCCCGACCGCAACAGTATTGACTTCCAGGGCCTATCCACTCTTTCGACCCTTGCCACCAAAGTCGATCTACCAAGTCATGTAAACTCCACCCAATCTCCGTCCAAGATGTCCGGCTCTCTGTATCTGAATTGTCCCAATTCTAACGGGTGCTCGACTCTACAGTGAGACATCTATGTGTCGTCTGTCCTTCCGTTCAGTATCCGGGCCCTATCCACCTCTCCACTTATCTCGGCCTCTCGTAGCTCCTCCCGGATGCGGAACACAATACAGTGTAGCTCTCTACGAGTGGGAACTGGCCTGTCTAAGCAATAGGTAAGGAGCCACGCAAGCTCGACAGTAGACGTCCCCAGTCATACCGCTCTCTGCACTACCGCAAAAAGTCTCTGGTGCACCACTCTGGTACCGAAAATCAACCCCGTTAAAAACCTAGGGACCGTCTCCGACCTCAGGGAGGTTGTTCTAGGAAGCTCCCAATCGTACGCAAACCTCACAGTGTAGATTGCAACGGTATCTACTCCAGCCCCCTGAGCGAACTCTCTAAAGATCCGGGCACCAAACCTCCGACCTAATGCAAGCAAACAGAGGAGGGTTGGATAACGCCTAGCAGTATCTATCACGAGACACTTCCACTCTCTCCCTGATAAGTACAGCCTCACGCTCACACCCGCTCGTAAAGGTGCCGCCTCCCTGTCTCTCCTGACACAGGCCCTGGTTTCGGCCTCTATTCTCACCCACAGGAAAACACCCACCGGATCATTAATCCCTCCTCTCTGGTAGGTCTGTATTTGCTCTTCCCTTCTAGCGGCAAGCTGATCACGTCGCAAGAGTCCCTCTCTCCTACCAAGGATATTTGAGAAGTAGACTCGATATATACCATTCCTAATCAAGAAACCAAGCGGAACCCTCAATAAATCTCTTCCTGTGGAACTCTCAGACTGTTGAGCTCATAGACCCCCACGAGAGGCCCCCTCTGATCCTTCTTGTAACCCTCCAGGACGTCAACAGGCCTAGGAGAGAACCGCCCTCTGGCGTATCTCCCCCTACCCTCGTGTCGAGGAAGAGGTGGGATCAGTGTACCATCATCGCTGGCCTACCTCTCTTACCGCGACCTGAGCACGAGCCGGCCAACTCATGTGCTCGAGGGTGGACCGAAGTCACACGTGGATAAGAAGGCGGTGTCTCACTCGTGCATCCTCACTCCTATCCATGCCTCTACTCGTTCCCACCTCAGGCATGGTCTCTCTCTGACACGTGCAGTGTATCAATCCCCCCAGCTATCCATCATAATCCACTAGCCTATCTAATCCCGTTCCCACTCCTTGCAATCCGGGGCGCTTCTCCCCTCCCCTTCAATCCCTTCAAGTCATCCCCTGCTCACAATTTTCTCTCTTAGAATCGATATCCGGGTAGACTGACCAAAGGGCACGGAGAATCAGAATAACCCCTCTCAATCACAAGGAAACAACAGGAGTGAAATGCGGAAAAGATAAGAGAAATGCAGGAATCGACGAAATCACAAGATGCAGAAATCACAATCTCACCAGAGGATGTCGATCATCGGTCGGTAGGGTGTCGTGTGTCTACTCGCGCTCGCACTGTCCAACGCCCACCATCACACCTCGATCACTGGCCCACTGGTTTCCCTCGTCCTGTCTGTTGTGTCCTGGTCACACCTGTATCCAGTCCAGTATCCAGTCCCTCTCACATCCCCACGGTTACAGGCGGACCGAAGTCCCGAGAGGCAGCCTTCCCCGGCCACGGCGCCACTGTCAAACGGTAGAAGGGGTCTGCCAGCACGCCGTCCAAACCCTATGCCTCGCGTCGCATCTGTCACCCGCGGGAGGGTAGGTCGGGTCTCCTGTAACCTGCAGAAAACATGTCAGTCCACATCCACGAAAACAAGTACTGTAGCAGACCGTGACCAATGCAGGAAGAAACCCATGAAACAATGTCTGGTATAAATAAACGAAGTAGCTGCATTCAGTCCAAAACAATGGGATGTGAAACGCTAGATCCGGCCTCAGTCGTACATCTCGCCCCTATGTCTGGAAAGTCCGTCTGAGTCCCCACAGACCTAGTCAACAAACGTCGCCTAATCCTCCTCCCAATTGGGTGGCGCCTGTAACGCGCCCGTCAATCCCAGGGAATAGTGCTCGAACTCTCAGTATCAGATGTAGCCTCCCTCRCCCATCGGGGCCAAAGCTCCAGATCGACCGTGACCATAGTTCGGATGTGCCCGCTTGTGAAAGGCTCAGTCCAGATATGCCCCCTCGGAAAGCCCTCCTCACGAAAGTACCTACTCGAGAAACCCCCTTCGGTCGTATCTCTTCGGAAAACCCACTTCACGAAAGTACCTGCTCGAGAAGCCCCCTTCGGACGTACCTCTTCGGAAGAAGCCCGGTTCGGATGTACCTCTTAGGAAAGATACGGTTCGAACGTCCCTCTTCGGTAAGGCGCCTCTCTAGTGAAGTGCTCCTCCGGTAGAGTGTCTGCTCTATAAAGTGTCCGCTCGGTAAGTGTGTCTGTCCAATAAAGTACCCGTCCGGTAAGTGTGTCCGCCCGGTAAAGTACCCGTCCGGTAAGTGTGTCCGTCCGGTAAAGTACCCATCCGGTAAGTGTGTCCACCCGGTAAAGTATCCGCCCGGTAAGTATGTCCGCCCGGTAAGTGTGTCCGCCCGGTAAAGTATCCGCCCGGTAAGTGTGTCCGCCTTGGGTAGAATGCCCCCGGGTAGAGATGTCCACCCCCGCTTCAATCTAGTGTCTCCATCCGTGCCCCGGAGCTCAGCTTGGCCCGGTATCCCAATCGACACTCAAAAGCTCATTTCAGCTTGGTACCCCAATCAAGCACCCAAAGACTTGGTTCGGCTCGGTCTCCCAATCAAGCAACCAAAGGCCCAGTTCGATCGGATTCCCCCCCCAATCTGCAGTCAAAGGCCTGGTTCGGTCTGATCTTCCGAACTGCGCCCAAAGGTCCTGTTCGGTGCGGTATCCCAATCTACGCTCCGAAGCCCGGTTCGGTCCCGGTGATCAGTCAGCGCCCAAGATCCGCTCAGTTGACGACCTGTCACACGCTTGAAGGGCCCGTTCGACCCAATGATCTGAAAAGAGCCCAAAAGGCGTCGTCTTGTGTGGTGCCCGACTCAGTAACCCTCTAGTGCTCCAAAGGCCCGGCTCGCCTGTGCTCGTGCTTGATCCCCGCAGGTGCTCCCGGCGTCCCTGCTCACTTGCGGGCAGTGCCCTCCTGCGGGCCGGTGCGTGTTCGCACCTGCAGTTCTCCCAACGCATCCGGCCATAGCGCGCGGGTGTGCGCTCGTGTCCGCATTCCCGTGCGCGAGTCCCCCGCCTCACTATGCAGGTGCGCAGGTGCGCAGCTTCTCCCTCACTATCCCATGTAGGTGCGCGAGCATGCACGGAAACGCGTTACTTCCCCCCGCTATCTCGAGTGGTGTGCGTGAGTGCGCAGCTGCTCCCCACTATCCCTCGTGTGTCCACGTGAGTGCGCAGTCCTCCCCCGCCATTCCTCTCCTTGAAGGTGCGCAAAGTCGGAAAGTCTCCCTGCTCAGAGGTGCACGAGGTCTTCCCGCTCATCCGCGTTGGTGTGCAACTATCCCCCCACGTCTCTCTCTCCCCGCGCGTGGGAGCGGGCAAGTACGCGGAAAATCCCCCTGCTCTCCCTCTCTCACCGTGCGCGGAGGGGCACGGATGAGCGCAGGCGCGCGCAGAATCCCCCCGCTCTCGCTCTCTTCGTGGTCGTGCGCGGCAGCGTGCAGGTGCGCGTAAAGGCGCACGGGATCACCCCCCCCGGCTCTCCCCCTCTCGTGTGGGGATGCGCGAAGGTGCGCGCGGGTGCGCGCCTACTGTGCGCAATCCCCCTTGGCTCTCTCCTCCTCGCCCGAAGGTGCGCAGTGGTGCGCGCGGGTGCGCGCTGGCTGTGCGCAGCCCCCCCCTCGGCTCTCTCCTCCCGTTCGAAGTTGCACGGTAGCGTGCGAGGGCACGCGCCGGCTGTGCGCAGTCCCCCTGACTCTCTCCTCCTCGCCCGAAGGTGCGCAGTGGTGCTGGCGGGTGCACGCTGGCTGTGCGCAGCCCCCTCCTCGGCTCTCTCCTCCCGTTCAAAGGTGCACGGTAGCGCGCGCGGGCGCGCGCCGGCTGTTCGCAGTCCCCCCCTTCGGCTCTCTCCTCCTTGCCCGAAGGTGCGCAGTGGCGCGTGCGAGCTCCCCCTGCAGTTTTCTTCCCCCTGCGCAGGTGCGTGGTGGTGCGCGCGAGCTCCCCGCGGCTCTCCTCCCCATGCGCGGACGCGCGCAGGCCCCCCACAACTCTCTCTCCCCTGTACGTGGGTGCGCGCTGGTGCGCACGGGCGCGCGCTGGCTGCGCACGGTATCCCTCTCCGTTCGGTTCCCAGGTGCGCACTGGAGCGTGCACGGTTGCTCGTACGTACCTCCCGCGTGCGTGGTCGCCCGTCCGTGCGTCTGTGCGTGGTCGCTTGTGCGTATCCTCGTGCGCCTCAGTCCCGTGCGCCTCTGATTCCAGTATGCGCCGAATGTCCTAAACCCGGGCCCGATTCGGCTTAAGTATCTTGCCGGCCCTTCCCACAAGTGTGTGCCCAGACCTCGGGTGTAACGAGGCCGCCGAACACTTGCAGCGCCTCGGCACCGGGGCTGTGCCCAGGCCTGATTGGGCCCCCGAAAAGGTCCCGGTGAAAAGGGCCTACTTATTGGGAACTGGGCCCTTTGCAGCGCCCCTGTACCGGAGCTGTCCCTGAGCCTGTCCCAGGCCAACCTGGGCCTAGGCGGTCCCCACGCAGCAGCGGTACCGCTCTTAGAGAAAAATCCAGGCGGGCCCGCAGGTGAAAAATGGGCCCCATCATTTAGTTGGGCCTAGGCAGTCCCGTTACCTATCGGGACCGCCCCCTTCGGAGAAAAGTCAACTGGTCGAATGGACCCCTTGCCCGTAGCGTCGGTCCACATCGTGATCGGTGAGTCCCGGTCGGATAAAGTAGGCCCCTTGATCGCAGCGTCGGCCCACTTCGTGGTCGGTGAGTCCCCGTCACCTAAAATAACGACGAGCAATGATATCGCCGCCCCATTCTTTGGCGTGTCGTCCCGCAACAGGGTAGGTAAATGTCGTCAGCCCTGTCGGTCCCAGCGTGGGCCCGCCTCACGGTTGATGAAGCCCGGCCAGGTAGAATACCGTCGAGTGAAGGTCTCGTCGCGCGCCCTCGGAAAGGAAGTAAAGGGCGGCGTAGTATTGGAGCCACCCGACACCGGGTGCAACGCCTTAGTAGACGGGTAGCATCTACTTTGGCCAACAAAGAGCGCATGATGGTGAAAGACTACGTGAAAGACGTGGTCTGCACTTTCTCCTACCCAAGAGGAGAGTTAAGTCATACGATATCATTACTGGTGAGCGACGATTTGCCTTTCGGCATGTTGTTGGACATGTACTACCTCGAGGTTGCCAAGCCCCAGTTTGATTGGGACAAAAAGGTGTTGAAACACGAGTTGCCTAATGGGAGGACCGTTAGACTGGCCAAGTATAAAGCCAATAGGTTAATACTCCTATGGGTGTTTATGGGCACCTGCGTTTTAAAACTATTATAAACAGAACCAAGAGGAAGGTATGTACTTAGTCTATGTCTCTCCAAAAAGGGAGGTTGTTAAAACACCCCCAAAGATAGAGACCATCGTCGCTAAGTACCCTGATCTGTTTGAGGAACCTACAAGAGTCGTCGACAGGGAGGTTGTCCATGCCATAGAGATCATCCCAGGTAGTAAGACACCTAAAGGGAGAATCTATAGGATGGCTCTGGCCGAGTTGGACGAGCTCCGACGACAACTGAAAGAGCTTACAGAGAAGGGGTGGATTCGGCCTAGCACTTTCCCCTTTGGTTCACCTGTCTTATTTGTTCCAAAGAAAGTGGGAACATCAAGGTTGTGCATTGATTATAGAGGCCTCAATGCCATCAGAGTTAAGAACGCAGAGCCTCTACCGCGCATCGACGACCTATGGGATAATGTGCAGGGGTGTAAGTACTATACAAAGATAAACTTAAAATCTGGCTACCATCAGATTGCCATAAGACCAGAGGACCAACACAAAACCGCATTCCAAACCAAGTACGGTTTGTACGAGTTTGTGGTGATGCCCTTTGGTATTTACATGGTTACCGTCCGGACGTCCGGATCCCATTCCGGACCGTCCGCGTCTGGATGTCCGGGCGGACATCCAGTCCGGTAGGTCCGGAATTAAAAAAAAAAAATTTTTTTTTTTTTTTTTGGTGGTTCGTTCATGGCCCACATCCAAAAAAAATGTTCGGGGATTTTTTGACTATTTTCCAGCCCTTTCAGAAAGCCAAAGAGGGTCGGGCTGAAACTAATTTTGATTGTGTGTGTGAGAGAGAGAGAGAGATGGAGAGAGAGACAGACAGGCAGACATAGACAGACAAACACAGACAGACAGACAGACAGGCAAACAAACAAACAGACAGAAACAGAGACATACAGATAGAAACAGAGAGCGACACACACACACACACACACACACACACACACACACACACACAGAGAGAGAGAGA